>JAOUQW010000019.1:16832391-16847054 GCA_028565825.1 Olivaichthys viedmensis | reverse complement strand
GTAGAATAAGTCTGTAATGTAATGAAACGTGGAGAAGGTGAAAGGGGTGTGCAGACTTTCCGGCTTGACTGTATGTGACAATAAAGGAGAATTCTATTCTATTCTGTTCTATGAAGAGAAATTTGACTACAATTAAACCAGTTTTTACAAGTTGTCTCTAAGCCTCTAAGCGGTACCACAAAAGATAAAGGCCATTATGTATATCCTCTAATGCCTATGAAACTTCCTACAGGGTTCTTGCGCAGGTCTGGAAAGTCTGAAAATGCTATGGAATTTAAAGGCACAAGTATGGAATTTCAGTAAGCATTTTGGGAAAAGTATGGCTGTTGTTAAAGTATATGTTGTTAAAGTAATGTAGATTCTAGACTCTTAGGTTATAACTCAGTTGTCTTTAGACATTCACATTTCTGCACCAACACAGCCTTCCTAACTCCTAGTACAATCCACATTTTCCCTGTTCATAGTACAATTAGTAATCTTTAAAAATTAAAAAAATTGCAAGAAACCTGGTCATAGAAAGTCTGGCAAGTTTTTAAAATCGATCTTGAAAAGTCTCGAAAAGGTTTGACATTTTTTCCCAGGGAAGGGACCCGGTGTTGAGTGCTGTTTTTAATCATTGCGTCTAAAGGAAAAAACTTTAAAATGTGATGTTTGTGCTATGTAATCTCATCGTTAGTGTCAAGATGTCCTGAATGTTTTGTTATTCAGTGAATTTTTTTTCTCTTTTTCTTTTTCCCCGCTTCTAGGTGGGTGTTCACGGCATTAGGATAGAATTTTTCAATGAAAAAGGATCAAAGCGCACCGCCACCTACCTGCCAGAGGTTGCAAAGGAGCAAGGTGAAAAGATTAAAACTCAACGAAACACATGAAAGAAAGTGAGAACAGAAGCAATTGACGTATCCATGGCCCTACCCCACCTTTTGATTACTTTCTCAAGCGCTGAAAGTTTACATAGTACACGATGCTGGAAATGCCATTGGTAGAATCCTCTTGGCAGTATTTTCATCTAAACTTCAAATCTGGAGTAATTAAAGAAACAAGACACAAAAATACATGTTTGCAGTCACGTAAGGTTTTGTTCGTTTTTTTTTTCCCCCAACAACTTTTAACAGCACTCAGTAGAATCTTCACTTTTCTATGCCATATAGGATGGGACCACATTCAGACCATAGATTCCTTACTTCGAAAGGGAGGTTACAAAGCCCCCATCACAAACGACTTCAGGAAGACCATCAAACTGACCAGGTAAGACGGCTATTATTTAATATTCTTTTGTACTATTTTGCTAATTCATTTCTGCACTCGCACTGTGAGCTGTGTAAATCTTCGACTAAAAGATAATAAACATGTCATTAAACATCAAACACAAAAAATAATACAATTCTTATGGTGTAAAAGCACCTTTTCCAAACCTGTAGAAAAGCACTGGAACATTTAGTCAATTCAGCGACCCAGTTCCTGTAATATATAATTTTATTAGAGAAAATGTAAAATAGGAAAATGCATAATAAGCTGCTTGTGGTTCATCAGCTCAACAGTGTTCTCCCTCTCACATTTCATGTCGACTCATCCTCCATGAGTTAATGTGTGGCCACATAACCAGCTATTCACGTCAGTGCCTCTTTTAAATCCCTTGGAGAGTTTTGATGAGTCACACAGCACTTATGACCGATCCATCACTTGCACCTGTGTTTTGGTGTTTTTAAACAATTTCCGTCTGAGAGACATACCCAAAATTATTTTAGAAATTGGTAATTACAATAAGAATGATCAATTTACTTAGAACCAACTTCAGAAAACCCTTTAAAGTTTAAACAAAAAGGATTATCATTTGGTCTAGCGCAGAGGTGTCAAACTCGAGGCCCGCGGGCTAAATACGGAACTATATACTGAAACGGCTCGTGGTACACTACTACCCAACATTTTCACACTGGAGCAGTAGAACCTAGAATTCCCACCGGACGCGTTGCAAAGCGTATAGCGACCATCTGTCCAATCCACATTGCATGCGTTCCGCGCGCAACACTGCGCTTAATTCTTTTAACGGTGGCTCGCGTTTTACGCCCGTCTTACAGAGCTCTTGTGTATTGAAACGCTGGTTAAAACAGATGCACGTCTAAAACACTTCAGGCTGAGGACATTTTTGTTCTTAGCTAAGATAAGAACATATGATTTCTTATTTACTGTTACAGTAAAGAACCTGCGGTATGAATGAATATAATTTGTTTTAGCATAATTATGAAATAAAAATAAATATGGTAAACTGAGTCACGACTATAATCACATTAGAGAATAGATGCACTAATAATAATATGTTTATAACATAATAGCCTCAGTTTATGGCCCTTCAAGGCCTCACAAAAATGACGATGTGGCCCGGGCAGAGAGTTTGACGAACCTGGTCTAGACATTCTTAGGCTAAGAAACTGTTCATGAAGCATAAAAAAAATGATGATATATTTTTTTTTATTGTTGTTTTTGGCATAGTTTATCTCTGGAAATAAAGGACTTCCTGAGATACTGCCAAGGAGAACAATTTAGAGGAGACTTTGTGGTGTTCTCCAACATCTGAGCTATAACTGTGCCAAGTTTTCTATTGATGGTGTCCAAAAATCTCTCTAAACACGGAATTTAGGCTTTTCTCCTTTCTCTTTTGGGCATAAAAAACATTATTATACTGTTTTTGACTCTAAAGCGCATTGCCCTGGTGAGAATTTCCTCAAAAGCAAAGTATTGCACAATGTGTTTACACTAATTTTGATCAGGACAAAGCGAACCTGTAATGAAAAATGTTTATAACTTGCATTGGTGTATAAGACTTGCATAAGACTTTTCTAAAGAACTCTCGTGCACTAGCTTGAGGAGCAGAATTGTTGCGCGCATTGTAATTTATGCATTGCGGCCTTTTTAAGTGACCTGTGACTAAACAAAACACAATTTTACATGATATTTTAAAAGGACTTTTATAGAATTGAAAAACACACACTTTTTCAAATTTTGCAGTTAAAATCTTGGCAATTTTAGTCTGATGCAGTGTAATGTCTTTATCCGTTACTTTCAGACAGCAGGTTGTTTACTCTAAAGTCTCCTGAAGTGATGGCGGCCCGGTAGAGGAATTAAGGGATAACTCAAATAAAAATGAACTAGCACTCCCTGCATGTAAATAGGCTTAGAGACAAAGCCTCTATGGCTGTGACTGAAGAGCTTTTATTCCTCTCAAAAGTCCATTAACAAAGAAGCTGAAAACTCTCAGATTGTTGTAAAGTAATGTTTGCTTCTAAAGTTTAGATGATCTAAAGACTGAAATGTTTGGGTTCTGTATATACACTACTACATTGCTTAAGAACTATTTAAGTGACAATTCAGCCAGACCTTTTTTCTTTGTACCCAATGAATATATCCAAGTTGTTCTTTAATATCACTTTATACCCAAAGTTAAGTGCGACATGGTGATCAGATATGACGGGAGTCAAATCTTCTCTTTATAAATGTATCTGCTTTCCTTTTTCATGTTTGCACAAGAAGCAAATAACTGCAGTGTTAAGGTGGAGGAAATCTGAGAGAAGCTCAAGTGTGAAAAGGCTTGAAGTTGGGTTTGCTGGTGGGTGAAGGACTGGAGCCAAACAACAAGCCTCTGTCCAGATACTACTCTCGGACACGTGTTAGCCCCATCTGGCTGTGTAAAGTAAAGAGACCGGGCACTTGGTCTAATCTCGATCGTATTTCTCCAGCCTCTCCCTACTTCTCGATGGTTGTGCGGAGTCTTTCTAACATTACATGGGTCCTACCAGCATATGCAGCATCTCAACAGCCATTCAGATGTATACACGCATCCCAAGCGTCTGCATCTCTCTCTTGCAGGCATTGGTGTCTCATGTAGCATGTCCGCCAGCACAAGGAGATAATCTTCCAGCCGAAGAGGCTGTGTTAAATGATTTAAAAGTTGTTGCCCTTTTAAATATTGATGTGACAACAGTAGACCACAGAAAGACGCAGCTTGGCTTAGGTTTGAACTGCTAGTTTTGTCTGGGGGAGGAGTTACTCAAGTTAACCACGAAGAGATTTTTCCTTTGGTCTAAATTAAATTTAAGCAGCTACATTAAACAGGTTATATTTTATTTCATGGCTGCATTAAATGAAAGAATTGCATTAGTCCTGTGCTAGTCTCAGCTCCTACAGTTGGTAAGCCTGGGGGAATATCTCAGTCCAGTTTGGGCATCAGCTTTTAGTTTAGTGCTCAGTTGCAGAGTTTAGCAGTCCTCTCTTTGTAGGGTAGCCCCTGTGTGCTCATGTTTGATCCTATGTGGTTCCAGATTTTTAAACTTTCCTTTTTCTTTCAGGTACCGTAGCGAAAAGATGACTATGAGCTACGCGGAGTACATCGCCCATCGCCAGCACCACCACTACCAGAACGGCATCGGGCACCCTCTCCCCCCCTACAACCATTATTCCTGACAGCGAGCCGCATGACCAGTCACTGGACCTCTCCACGGACCTCTTCCCGGGAGAGCCTGCCCCCTCGTGGTCTAGCTATCTCTACTACTGTACCATTTTATGATGATAGTTTCCGTTGCCATGCCAACACTCTCTAAGATGGTGGCATGGCAACGGGTGGCAAAGAAGCATCACGATTATGACGTGGAAAAAATTACAACTCATTTATTTTCTCCTTTTTATCCTTTCTATTAATTTAGTTTTTGCAGCATATATATATAAATATATATATATCGACGTATAACCCCTTTTTTCCTGTTTTTAAAAGAAAAAAGCAAATAAACAAATACTGCTTTTCTTTTTTTGTTAAAATTAGATTTCTTTCCAACAATCCTAATCAGGTTTTTTGAGTCTGTGGATGGAAATAAGTCATATTATTGAGGGGCTCGTCTTGCAGATAGGAATTTGTTCTGTTTATGTATGCTGAGCTTTAGATCGAGTGAACGCTACACGATTTTTACCCAGGTTATGACCAACAGCTTTCAAACTTTGACGATTCAGTGCAGTCTACCACACTGAACTAAACCACTATAGCCTACAATGTCACGAAAGGTTTTTCGCAGTATTGCCGAAAAAATGTGGTGAAAAAAAAGATGATGAAACATTTTTAAACTTTGCAACGGCCTTAAAAGCCTGAGTAGCAGCTGATTGGCTAACCTGAAGTTTAAACGCTTAATCGGTTTGCGACTCTTGCTTAATCGGCCACCGACTTTCTGGCTAGATTTTTCTGTTATGTCAGAAACAGGGCATTGGTTAATAACTCCTAGGTGTCGACATGAGTAGACTTCAATTTTCTTGCGAATTCTTAGGATGGTGTAACTGGGGTAAAAGTCGTGTACTGTCCACCCATTTTGTTGCGTTATATGCTTTTATAATTTCTTATTGGTTTTTATGTGTAGATTATGTAAGCAAACAGAAGGTGTAAGGAGTTCTCTTTCCTCCCCAGTGCGATTCTTTTCGATCCAAAATTGATTGTTGTGAGGTGTGACTTTTGAAATCGTGAAAAATGTCGTGGGTTTTAGGGTTGTTATGCTTTGCTCTGCTATGTGACTAAAGTTAGCCAAAAATTGACTAGCTTAAGACAGTTTGTCTTTCTTTCCTGTGTGGTGTTAGATGTGCGTTGATGTGTGGACAAACTCATCAGAAGAAACCGCTTGATTAAATTAGTTATTGGAAAAGCTGAAATATTTTCCTCAATGCCAGGGAGAGCCACTCTTCGCATTGATGGTGTTTTGTTACATTGTGTGTATTTGGATTGACTTGGCTCGGCTCAAACGAACTGTCGCTCAGTTTGTTTTTCTTAGTTTTTTTTTTTTAATGCAGTGTTTGTATTTTGTGTGAAGGGGCGAAAAAAGGAAAGACTGATCACACCATTGTGTTGAGTGGTGTTTGTTCACTCTAGGAAATTCCTCTTTCTCTTTATTACATTGTTTCTTTAAGCTGTTTCAGGTGTTGGTAGAAAGTGCTCAAACTGCAGACCGTTACAATCTTAGTCCTAGGTGAGGGGCCAGGCGGGGAAAATAATCCTCTTGCATGTATGTGAAGGACGTGATGATGGGCTCTCTCGACATTTGCTAGCAAAACCAGCAAAAACTGGCATACTTGGAGTTGGCGCATATAGGATTTGTGGCTGGTGGGCTGTCTAACAAACCTTTTGATGCTCATTACCTGTCCACGGCCGCTGTTTTCATTGTTTTTATCACACGGAGAGGAAAGTGTTTGCAGGAGACTTGGTTCAAATGACCGGGACAAGCTATACAAAAGCCATACTCTTTTTAAGGCATGCTTCGTCAGGGTGGTTGCTCAGTCAGTCTAGTTTTTTCATTCCCTTCCAAAACTGGAACTTTCATCCCTCGAGGCTGTTGTCGAGGCTTTTGACTGGGGAAACTTGCGTGCTTTTTTGATCTGATTCAGTGGCGGTATCAGCTGACACACGATTCCTGTTCCTGTACCTCAGGTTGTACAATCAGGTTGTCTCTCTGATCAGTCAATGTGTTGGTGGGAATGAAACCTCTTCTTAAGACGTTACCTCACATTTAAAACCATCACGCCAAACCACCACAACACCTCATCATGCTTGGCACAAGCAATGTTTACATCCATGTACAAATGCCACAAACTCGACGCCGGTTGCCATAATAAATCTGATTGTTTGTGAATCCTCACATCAAGCACATGCGGCTGTTTTGGTGGCCAACCATTATAACTCATCATAACCATGTGGTGTTGTGACTGGTCAGAGTTATTGCGTCTCTCCGCTCTGCCATCAAATGTTTGAAAGCGTTTCTCGTGGTTTTGTCAGGTATCAAAGATTTATTCTACATTCTCATTAGGTTGGATAAAGATGAGCTTTTCTGAGCAAGTTGCTGGGGGATCTTTCATAAATCTATTGGAACCTTTTAAGAACTCTCTCCTCAAAAGAGTTCTGTGCGTTGTTGCTAAACCCAGGCTTTTTGAGCACATGTAGTCATACTCAAAACAAAGCCTCCTGTTCTCAGTAGTGGCAATGCAGGACCAAGCATTTGAGGGAAGTTTCCTTTGCGGGGGGGGCTGAGACGCTTTTACCATAGGAGGACTCTCTTTGTGTTCATATGCAAAAAGTTTAAGGGCTTTTAGTGTTCCATCCACAGTCATCTCCAGCTCCATGAAAAGTTAAAATAAGACCCTCATTTCAGTTGTGTTGCCTTATAAATGGATCAGTAAAATGTTGCCCTGATGGTTCAAACTGTTTACGCCATTGTGGTAGGGTCAAGCCTGGCGATTCCTGTTTCGACTCTTGCAACCTCAGTTTTTTTTGTGTTAGCTTTAAGGGTAAATCTTGACTGGTGTGTTGACTGGACTGTTTAGTTCTTTCCTTTTCAGTGAAGGCCCCATGTCTTGAAAACGCGTTCATGTGTCTGGCTCCAAGCGAGTCTGTAAATGTCTTGTCTAGTTCTGAAGATACTGTTACTCCATGTTGGTGAACGATCAGGTCACCATTTTCTGGTCCATACCCAAGTACAGCACAAACTGAAATCTTTTTTTCTTTTTTTTTTTTTTTTTTTCTTTTTTTTCTGCTGCAAAACCAATTACTACAAGATTTTGGATACATAAATGAACGTATTTATGCACATCTGCAATACATTTGTTGCATGTATGTAAAGAAGACTTCCTGTTGAATGAACCATGGTATGCTTGTTTAACTGCTAGACTATAGACGAGAGGGGAAAATAGACAATATAAAATGGTGCTACTGGACCTCATTTTCGGGGGTGGTCACAGTTAAATGTGACTGGTCATGCGGACTCATCGATCATATCAGACTTATTCTTATCCTCGATATATGCAGATCTGTTTTACAGGTGTTGTGTTTTTTGTTGTTCCTACCAGTGTAATAAATTTAAATTTCCTGCAGGTTTGAAAGGACAAGGAGTCACAAGTCTAACCCCCATCCTTCCCTCATGGCCTAGGGGAAAACGGGCATACACGTCTCATCCCATCTGTTGTACAGTAGATAGCTATGGCAGCAGTGCACACTTACCCCATTTATTAGTCAAGGGCCGACCCTCAAGGCCTTTTACGTCCGTTATGAAGTGCAGGTATTCATGTGGTTTCTGACTGAGCTCACACTGGCTTAACCAACGTGGCCAAAACAAAACTTCCCTTAGTCAGACTTAAACGCCCTTCGCATTAAACATCATTAAAATTAGGAAAAATAGGAATTTATTTTTGGTGTTTTGACAGATGCCGCATATAGAGCATACAGATGGAGCCATGGTGGAATGGGTTTTTCACAAAAGATCAAAGAATCAGTGGAAGTGAATCAATTCCATTATGGTCAATGCCATAAAGTTAAATCCTTATGCTGCTTTTCTCACAGTACTGTTAGACAGCCAAATTTATGCCACACTTTGAGTTGAAAGTCAGGCCGTTTGCATGAATTCCTGCTCGAGTTGTGAAATCTATGAATACTTGAAGGCTTGTCTGAGTGTCACTGAAGTAGTCCACTTGAAAATGCACTTTGAGGATATAATATAATGATCCTTGGCACTAGTGGTTGCTGGGCCAAAACCATTTAACATTTCAAAGCTGTTTAAGACTGACGACTGTCCTGCTGTTGCATCATGTAGTCAAAGAGGAGTTGAAAATTTGCTCATTGCTGCCCTTTTAACTGTCCATCACACATAATGCCCTATGAGAAGAACGTCATTCTTTTCCACTCGTCTTTGATACAATTGGGATCAAGTGTTGGATATTTCTAACCATCCACGCTGAGCAAAACACTTTCGGTCTTCGCCACATACAAAGGCTTACTTCCTGATTCCCGTTCATCCTGTATGAAGGCTCATGTTACCTTTGTGTGTTCGATCGAACCAAAGATGCCTCCAGCCATGTCCAAATGCTGCTCTCAGACCTGCCTTCCTGTCCTTCCAAAAAACACCCTGCAAGAAAAATGTCTTTTATCTGTGTTCGTCAATAATCTTTCACTCAGTCTTTTTTTTTTTTTTTTTTTTTGTACAATTTCTAACTTTTGTTTAGGGTTTTAGCAACCTGAGTTCAATGAATTTTCATTGTAGCCATCTTTGATGCCTCACTAGGTGTCGATGACTAATACTAGGTTGCACATTTTTGTTTTTTCATTATTGTTATTATTATCGTATATTTTTAAAAAAGAAAACCCCATAGCGTGCCTCTTAGATTCATGGGTTTCTTAATGTGTTTTTTCCTAAGACCAGCAGTTATACTTTATATAAAAGATGTGTTGATCCTTATTTTTAAATGCCATTAAAAAAAGCCTCTTTTCTTTACTCTGGACCCAGTAGCAGCACTGGTATACAATCGCACTGATAACGAAAAAAAAAAACATATAAATAATAATCAATTACATGAGTAAGAACTACAATAAACTTGTTTGAAAACATTTTGTAAGAAACTGCTTAAAGAAAAAAAAAAGTAAACAAAACCTTTTTTGTAAAATATTTTGGATCTAGTTTCTAAATTATTTTAGTGGTTTTCTATGTTCTGGAACTTTGAGCTGAGTTTTAGACGTGTGACACACTGACTGACGATTTGTGCAGCATTGGCACAGCGGGCTCCGGGGTTGCCTGGCGTAGCCCCTCATACCCACCGTTTCTTTGAATTGTTTCTATTTCTATTGAGTTTGGATTCTCTCTGCTTTAGTAACTTGAAATTGTTGCTGATAATGACTTGGAAAAAAATAATAAAACAAGACCCTCCCCTGTAGAACTAGAACCTGTTTTCCTTCCCCACTGAATTTGCTATTAGTGTGATGAGACTTGAAAACGGGCATTTATCAAGATTATGATAATACGATTCAAAAAAGGAGGAAAAAAAAAAAGAAAAACAACAAAATCAACAAAAAAAATGTGCGTGGGGGGGCTCATATATTATGGGTTATCAGTGGGTATGTGAGCTGTGGCGATGATGTAGTTTTAAACCTTGTTATTACCTTTTAAATCATTTATCCAATAAAAAATATTCTGAAAGAACAAACATTTAGTATTGTCAGGTTTTTTTTAAATTCCTTTCCCCCCCCCATTTACTGTAATAAACATTATAATGTCTGAGCTGCCATTTTGCACTGGATTCATAAAGCTGTGCCTCAAGTCACTTTAATCATTATTGGAGTAGGTCATGATGTGTTCATACAGATTTGACCTGTACTGTACATTATGGGTTAACTCAATGGTCATAGTTCCTCACTTTGATGTGTCTGCCAAATGAATATATGGAAATTAAGACCTCAGCTGTGATACTGTTAAGGAAAATGTGAGGAAATGGACAACTGAGAGGGGGGGGAGAACTTTTATTTTTCTTTACCACAGAACAGTACATACTTCACTAAAAATATGTACAAACAACTTTTCATAAAATCCCTTTCAATCCATCATCTCAATATCCAGACAGTTCCACCCCTGGAAGGAAATGCCATCTGGATTTCAACAGAACCCTGTTGAGATCCAGCAACTGAAATCAGACCTGTTCCTGGAGTGTGCTTGACAGGAGCATTAAACCATATACACTGAAACTGGAGTGATTAATTCTCAAACAACTAATCCCCCACAAGCAAATGTAACCTGTTATTAAGCCTGTAACTCCCTCGTTTTCCTTAGTGAGAGGTTTCTAACAGACATTTAACTTGAAAATAAAACAGAGTTTAGTTCTTGGCTTTCAGAGGAAAGTCTCTGAAAGTTTAAAAAAGAAAAGAAAAAAGTAACACTCAGTCCATTACAATTTATCATCCTCCTGTATGGACTGTTTGACACCATAAAAACAAAACAAAAAAAAACATGTATGTTAATGGGCACTATGGAGGGAGTATTATTTCAAAAACAGAAAAAGAAAGTGAGACCTTAAGTATGACAAAATATAATGCATATGAAATCAAATTGAGGCACATGCCTGAAAAATTGTCCCAACAAGCCAAAAAAACAAAAACAATGAGGCGTTCTAATCGAAACATTCCCTATCGAAAAACTTTTCCTTAAAAACTGACTATGGATCAAAATTACATCGGAAAGGTCAAGTCCATTCCCATCCTCCCTCATCAAATACGGTCAGCTTGCCACTATAATTACACTCTCACCTTTTTTATCTCAATAGAGAAGCTGTAGATTGTGTTTAATGGAGTGAGGATTTCGACTCCGTTGTTCCAAAAAGACTATTGATATGCTAAAAGTCACAGGGCGATGGAGAGCAGAAGCCGTTAAAGCACCACACATCTCTGATACACACACAACATCGACACACGGATGCCGTCTAGAACATGTTAACCGTGACACTGTGCACTAAATGTCTTTAAATACAAACTCTTAAAAATGGCAACTTTGTCAGCTGAGAGCAGGACTCGAAAAAATGCAACGTAGATGAGAATAAAAGAACAGCCATTCAGTTTGGGGTGTATTCGACTAACCACGAAAACACTGGGTGGTCCCACGCCAATGTTCAATAAATGCAACCAAAAAAAGGCAACTGGAGAAGAAAGTGTCTGTTGTAACTTAACAGAACCTCCATTTTAGACAAACCTCATGAAAAGAAGCTAGGCCAGTTACTGATTACTAACCTCAGTAAAAGGCTCAGCCCTGTTCAGTATTTCTATAAAAAACACTGGCCCACAGCAACTCCCCGCCAAAGAGAGACAGGACATCATGCGACACTTTGACCTGTCGTCATTAGCGACAAACGGGAAAGGGAAAAAACAAAACAAACAGAAGGAACACGAAAAAAGATGAGTTTGGATTTCCGCAGAACGCTTTGTGCTTGGTGCGTCAGTCGATTTTCTTGGAGCGCAGCCGGGAAGAGTGGAGCAGGTGACACAGAGTGGGCGTGGCCTGCTGGGAGAGGACAGTGAGTGCTTTGCCGTGTAACAGTGTCAGCGCCGTCTGGTGAGCGACGGCCCACACGCGGTACCACGGCCCGTAAAATGGATCAGACACGGCCGGACACAGCATGTTGTTTAGATTCACCTCAGTCACCTGGAGCAGGTAAACAAGAGTGAAAATGCTGATTGATTAGACAGTTCAGAGAGATGGTGGAGATTAAAAGCCTCTTTGCTCTTATCCGCCTCTCTGTATTAGCTAATTATCTCTTAGAAAGATGGCCAAGATTGTTACCCATCTACCCACCTCTTACCCAAAGCAACTAGGTAGGTAGACAGCTAACACAGATGACCAAGATATAAAGACAGGTAGCTAAAAGATAGTTAACTCCAGAATTATTGGCAGCCTTCTAGAGAATAGGCAAAATGATCCAGTGAAAATCGAATAATTGTGTTTAATGTTTATTTTATTCAAACAAATTACTTACCTTTTCTTTAACAAGAAGTTTTTTTTTTTAGATAATATTTTCCCTCAAAACATATGTAGCACAATTATTGGCACCTATAAGGAATATTTCTGCTTTCAGTCTCCAGGACCGCTATTGTTGCATATGACCAAATAGGTTGCGCACATGTAAAATCGCTTTAATATGACCCCCATAATAATGATGTTAACCCCAAAAAGGCATCTCAATCAACACAGAAATGGTTGCGGGAACAAAATGTTTTACAATGGCCATCACAGTCTCCGGATTTGAACCCTATTGAATATATTTATATTCAGCGGTCTGAATTAAAAAGGACGTTCCACATTTGCAAACCTAAGAACATAAAGAAGCTTGAGATGTTCCGCATGGAGGAGTAGTCCAAAATCATCTACAACTGTCTACAAGCTTTTTATGGGCACTTTCACATATGCAGCATTTGGTCCATTTGAATCGAACACTGGTGTGTTTATCTCCTCCGGTTGATGACAAACTTAAAACAAACTTGGTCTTTCGCCCAAAACAAAATAAAACTATACAGTATCCCCTTATGTTTAAGCTCAAAATATCACTTGTGTGTGAGATTCATTTTCATGAAAGGTGCCAATAATTCTGGAGTTGACTGTTTATATTCGATTTCTCTGTCTACAGACACATGACTGATCCTGTAAGAGTAAATTATATTATTACAGCACACTGCACAAATGAAAACCAGTACATACATAAGTAGCACCTAAATAGCAATGTGTGGTAAATAAGTAAAAAGTATAATATGCAATACAGTGTTTAACATATTTAAATATAGATTATATTGCACAATTATCCAGATATTGCAATGTAAATGTAACATATGTATGGCATACTGAAGGTCCATCTGTGCTTATTAGTCACAAAGCTGAGGATTTGGTCTATAATCACTTCATTGTTGTCCAAGTTTAATAGCAGTTGATCGTAATAATATAACAGCAAATACACCACACATGCAGTGTGTGTGTGTAGGAAAGTGTCTGCCGTCTGCTTTACTGAAGGCTGTGAATATAATGAATATAATGCTAATGAGACATGGGTTTGGTAAGCACTTAAGTGTGATGTAGTCTAAATGACAGTGTGGCGTAACGTTTATTACAGTCACTGTACAGAATAGCGGAATTGGAGTCAAGTGTGTAACCTGTAAACAAGGCGGAGGAATCTTAGCTTCAGGGTCTAATATAAAATTTTGCAGAAACTGACAAGAACGCAGCAGCTCAGAAAGCTGGCTAGTAGTAAACTCAGACAGGCTGCCAATCCCACCATCTCTACACACAGGAGTTCTACTTCAACCTCATTACTGATGGGGATGTTGTCTGCCATCACACACCTCAGCTGCCTATACAGTGTGAAATGGGTGACATTTTCCAGCTGGTGTTTATGCTAGATAAAGCTGTGTGTGTGCGCGCGTGTGTTACCATTCCCAGGCCCTGCAGGAACACAAAATGGTAGAAGAAGAGGATGCCTGTGGATAGCAACGCCCACCACATGTCACCTAGCGGCTCCGGTTTGTACACACCTGAGAGTAAAAATATAGGGGTAAAAATGATCAAAAAGGTAAATCCTGTAAATCTTACAGAACATTCACAGAAAATGGTTTGAATAATTGGTCCAATATGTAGCAGCTCATAATGCAAGATCTCGCTGCTTCAGTGTCCTCACTCCTCAGTGATGGAATGAGCCCCGTTCTTAGTACGTCACTGAACAAATCCAGGGTAAGATGACGTATGCCAGATTTATCAGTTGTGATCATTCCAAACGGGCTAATTTGGTTCTTTGAACGCACCCGAGAACTGGATTAGTATAGCCGGATTGAGTGCTATACACACGCTTGCACACGATTAAATTTAAGTAGGTATAGTTCAGTCTCCGTTTTGGATAGACTAGAAAGAAAAGCATTAAAGATATATATGCAATAGTATTTTTATACTAATGCCATGGGTGGCAATGGCAATATTTGTCACATCCCAATGCTAACACATTAATTACAAATGTCAATCCATAGAGATAAGGAAATCCATAGTGGACACTTATGAACTCCACCCCCTCAAACTAAGCTGTAAGCTGCTTGTTTCGATTTATCCATTAAATTGTGGGCATGTTTTCGTAAGACAAGAGCACAAATTAACGAAAATTTTAACTAATGAGGACTCGCAATAGCAATTGGTAGCACGCAAAAGTATGCATGCACATTACAATTTCTTGACCTTGATTCAGTATATACATATATACATACACACACATACATATGTATATATATATACACTCACCGAGCACTTTATTAGGAATACTATACTAATACTGGGTAGAGCCTCCCTTTGTAGCCCATCCGCCTCAAG
>JAOUQW010000019.1:16785328-16806000 GCA_028565825.1 Olivaichthys viedmensis | reverse complement strand
AAGCAGAGAAGAAAGCGAGAGAGGGAGATGGGGGGAAGGAAAGGGAAGAGAACGAGAAAGAGGCACGAGCGAGACGGAGAGAGCGGAGGAGGGGAGAGAGAGAGAGAGAGAGAGAAGGAGAGAAAGAGGAGAGAGAGAGAGAGAGAGGAGAGGGAGAGAGAGAGAGAGAGAGAAGGAGAGAAAGAGGAGAGAGAGAGAGGAGGAAAAAAAGAAAGAAAGAAAAGGAATAAACCCCAAAAAAAAAAAAAAAAAAACACGCACCGCGCGCGCGCACACGCACACACACACGCGCACGCTACTAAAGCTGTATAGGTGTGACAGCGAATTCCGAGAGGGGACAAAAAAAATGTTTTATAAAAAAATAATAATAATAAATAATAATAATCAAAGAGCAACAATGAAGCGTCGGTTCCGGTCTGTCGGACCCCCGGCATCAACTTCTCTTCTTGTGTAAATCACTTGACTAAAAAAGCTTTTTTTTCTCTCTCTCTCTTTTCTTTTCTTTTTTTTTCTGTTATAAAAAATGTCCCGACGTCACTCCGGATAAGCACCGCCCATTGGATAAAACGCTCGCGCGCCGAGAATCAGATGCCTTTCCATTCCAGTCATTCAATCAGCCCCGACCTGCGGAGCGACAGCACAGCCCAGCAGGAAGAAGACACGCCTCTTCCACACCTTAATCCCTAGATCCCTCTAAAGCAAGGCTGCTCCGAAAACAAGCTGCCTCCAAACCCCCCCCACACTAACAGTGGACTAAAGAGCTTGTCAAGGTCTAGCCCGACACCCATGTTCTTTAATATAGTAGCCATGGTTTGTTAAGTTGTTGCTGGTGAAAGCACCATTAACGGGACACTTTGAACCATCAATAGGCCGTCATGCGCTGTAAACATGCGTCATGGCCTCCTACAGCTGTGACGCAGTCATCTCTAGAGCGAGAATTCCCAGTTGGAATACCGGGAAAACCCTCTCCTGATAATGCATCTTGGAGCTGGAAGGCATTTTGTGTGTGTGTGTGTGTGTGTGTGTGTGTGTGTTGTATTGAGCTTCATTTCGCCAGACCAGGACCTTCTGGAAATGTGCGGGTGGAACAAAACAAAGCATCTGACAGCTGACTCTTTATTTTTCCACAAAGCAGGACATGAAACAGCAACAGAGTGTGTGTTCCAGTCTCTCCATGACTGTTGCTCCTCTTCAAAGTCGATACAGGAGTTGAAGGAAACACACACACACACACACTTTACGTTCACATATTGCTGTTGCGCTTGAAGGTCACGTAGTCACCCTTTCACCCCTCTTCTGAATAGACCTTTAGTCTTTCCTCTCGTTTCATCTTTCTCCCAGTTAACAACGATGCTGTTTGTCAGAGCGGCACTGTAATACAAGATTATAGGTAAAAAGAAAATGCCCAAAATACTGAGAGAAACATGGGGTATAGAAGAAAAGTTTAGTCTTTGGGATATGCATTTATCAAATCATCAGTACTCGTATTACCTTCATCTCTTATCACACTGGAGTACCCAGAAATACATTTACATAATTACTTTTATTGTGCTTTTTTTTCAATTTTACTATGATAAAGGTGCCTCCGTGGTTTCCTGTAGCTGTTCCTCAGCAGCGAGGAACGATATACAAATCCCAGCGTTCAAGCTAAACTATATTTTTCTCACAGAGCGTCTGAGGCTAGCTCTCGTAGCGGAAAAGCAAACCGAGTAACACTAGCTAGCTAGCATGTTCTGTACGCTGTAACGTTAGCTTGCTAACCGTTTAACCACTGTTAATTTAAACAGTAAAGAGAACGACAGCTACGAGGCACTGCTGATTTCGTGCTCGGAAATAAATCTGAGCTTATGAAACAAGCTAGCAGTCTAGCAGGGAAGCTAGCGTGTAGTCACCAGGCTGGATCAGCAGTAAGATAAGATATGGCAGCACGTTTCAATTTTTACCATCATGTTCACGATTTCTTGCACGTTCTGGCCAAGCACTGCGACAATAAACTTCTATTTTCCATTCAAGCATATACAAGTGGACTAGCAAAGGAAACACTAGTCGTATTTCCAACTAACATTAGCTAGGTAGGCAGTGGTTTTGGCAGATAATTAATCCAAATCAGAGCAACGCAAAGACAGGACAAGCTACTACGGAAATGGTGTAACAAAATCGTGCATACTATTTAGCAAACCGTGTTAGCTGACTAGCAGAGCAATTAGCAAACACGTTTCGCAGTTACCATGACCACTAATAAACGTTGCGTGCTGATGTTCTCGGTTAGCTAGCTAGCTGCAAGCCTTTAGCCGGCATTGCGAATGTCATCATGACAACCGGCTACGTCCCAAACCGCACGCTACTAAAAACAGAGAGACTTGAGCACACACTCGCTACGTCATCATTTATTATTTCCACACAATCCGTTTCCAGCCACACCTCCACCTCGGACACATTTATCCAATATTTACTTCGATTTATTTATTTATCCATCACCTCCATCCAGGCTTTTTCGTCCAAATTAGCATAAAAAAACAAGTGGATGGAATTAGCCAAGTGGAGAAGCTCTGGATTTAATAAAACCGTTTGACGCCAATCGAGTTCCAAACAGTCCAAAAGAAAAGAGCAAATTACGATAAGCAAATCAGACATAAACGGCGAAACAAAAGGACGTGATTATTTTCAGCCTTGACTAGTCGTAAACAACGCGGCGAGGGAGTGAGTAAGATTTTCCGAGACCCCGCTGTGCCGAGAGGTCATGATGAACTCCTCCTTAGCACGAAAAGGTCCTCATGGGGAAACATGTCCACTATGAGGCTCTCGGTTTGCTGTATTTAATTTAATAACAGAGAAGAGTCACAAGACGACGGCGCTCTAAACTCTCAAACTGCGTCTCGTTTAAGGCATGTGCTGATAATCAGTTAGACGATACATCACGACATTTAACAGGGATGATATTTTATCAGGAGCACTTCAAAGTGGCGTCACATTCCTTTCATCCGGGAAACTAGCTAACTAACTAGATAACTAACTAACTAATGCTAGCTAGCGACTTACACACACTTCCTGTCAGAGTGGGGAGGAAAGAAGGGGTAGAAACACAAAGACACACTGAAAATCACACACACACACACACACACACACACACAGAGAGAGAGAGAAAGAGAGACAGACAGTCGGTGAGAACAGAGATAGAGGAAGAGAGTGAAACACACACACACACACACACACACACACACACACACACACACACACACACACACACACACACACACACACACACACACCATCTGGCCCACAGTCCTCTTAAAGCTCTAAAGCCTTTCTAAACCTGCTGGGAGCCTTTAAAAGGCGCCGCTCGCGTCCCAGAATGCCTCAGAACGCAGACGGACAAAACACTCGAAAAAAATAAATTCAGACTTATAAGATCCAGGATCAAGAGAATCTGAAGTAAAAGATCCAAAATTAAGAGATCGCAAAATTAAAAGTCAGAATTAAAGACAACCTGAAATCAAAACTGACTTAAAAAAATTATTATTATATATATATATATATTTTTTTTTAATCGCTGGTCAGTTCACGATTCATCGGAGCTTAAAAGACGATTCGCCATCAAAATACAAAACTTTTGCCTTCTGATATCTGATGGCGTCGCCATGCACGCCTGTGCACGGGAAAAAATCATGTAATCAATCAGTAATATCATGTCATGTTTCAGAAAACAGTATGATTTCTGTTTCATATCGTCTTAAACAAATCCACAACTACAAGATCACAAAATTAAGAGTCGGAATAAACAAATCTAGAATTAAGATACAGCATTAATTATTGAGAGAGCCAGAATTACAAAAGCCATTTTTAAAATGAAACAAGAATTAGCATATCCAGAATTAAGAAATCCAGATTGAATAACCCAGATTAGCAAATGCAAATCCTAACAAATTCAAAATTAAGAACCTAAAAATCCAGCATTAACCAATCTACACACTATGAAGTGCAGTATCTGTTCAACAGGGAACCATTCGGTACTATTCAGATCCCTAACCCCTACACTCTTAGAAAAAAAGAACCCTTGAAGGGTTCTTCAAGAGCTTTTTGAGTAGTTAAGATTCTTTGCTTCCTAAAAAGTTTCTACTTGGAACCCTTCCTGATGGGGAAAACACTCAGTTGAAGGGTTCCCCCACATAGGGACAACCAAATAACCCTTAAGGGTTCTAGATTTAACCTTTTTTTCCTAAGAGTGTATGCAAGTTTACTATTTAGGATGTGAGAGAACAGCTCCTACACCTTACTTTCTATTAAAAAGTGCAGAATGTACAATATTGTAGAAGATTTTGGTTCATAAACTGGAAACACACACAGGTCAAATCTGGAACCCCTTAAGGGTTCTTCAGTTGTCCCTCTGGGTAGAAACCCTTAAAGGTAGGACCATACAACAGAGTGTTTCCCTACCAGCAAGGGTTTTGAGTAAGAACACTTTTAAGAAGATTAGAACCTTTAAAAAACCTTTGAAGAAACCTTTTTGTGTACAAAGGAATTTGCATGGCGATGAAATCCAGCAGGCTGATGAGCTCAGTATTGACTTTAGGGAACAGTGATAGCCGTTATTGCACATACAAGCAGTGTGTGAGTGTGTGTGTGTGTGTGTGTGAGTGTGTATGTATATATATATCCGTGTGTGTGTGTGTGTAGATGTGAGTGTGTGTGTGTGTGTATATGTGAGTGTGTGTGTGTATATGTGAGTGTGTGTATATATATGTGTGTGTGTGAGTATGTATGTGTGTGTGTATATATATATCTGTGTGTGTGTGTGTGTAGATGTGAGTGTGTGTGTGAGTGTGTGTATATATATCTGTGTGTGTATATATATATCTGTGTGTGTGTGTGTATATATATATCTGTGTGTGTGTGTGTGTGTAGATGTGAGTGTGTGTGTGTGTATATGTGAGTGTGTGTATATGTGAGTGTGTGTGTGTAGATGTGAGTGTGTGTATGTGTGAGTGTATGTGAGTGTGTGTGTGAGTATATGTGAGTGTGTGTGTGTGTGTGTGTATGTGAGTGTGTGTGTATGTGAGTGTGTGTGTGTGTGTGTGTGTATGTGAGTGTGTGTGTATGTGTGTGTATGTGAGTGTGTGAGTGTATATGTGAGTGTATGAGTGTGTGAGTGTGTATAGAGGAGGAGGGAGCTGATTATGATGACATAAACAGTGCAGGGTCGTTTATACCCTCACATGTTTATCCCATCACATGTTGTTTCTTCTCCACTCTGTGCATGCTTTTATCCCGTGACGCGTCTCGAGCCACGGCAAAGGTTCAAAGAGTCGAGCTTTCCAAAGCTGCATAAAACTTTCTTCTTTCCCCTGCATTAAACCCGTGCAACGAGTCTGGGGTGGTTGTTGTTGTTGTTGTTGTTGTTGTTTCTTTCTTTCTGTCTCATGCAACATCCCTAATCGCGTTATTCAAGCTCATCACTGACCCGCACGCGCGCGCGCGCGCTGCACAACACGTTATAACGCCGCTTTTGATCAATCTGTACATACCCATAGTGTCTCCTCTGATGTCTCTGCGCGGTGAGGTGGGAGAAGAACAGGGACGCGCGTGTGTGTGTGTGCGCGTGTGTGTGTGTGTGTGTGTGTGTGCTGCAGACCGAGAACCCTCGGCTTAGGCTCCCCCTGACGTCACGCATGACCCCGCCCACTTTCCTGCTTCACGCCGAAGGGACTCCTGCAGTGCGTCATGGAGGCGCCAGAGGGCGCGCGCACCAGCCGGGTCCTCAGCGTGAACGCGCGCCAAGAAGAATAACGAACATAAAGAAAATCAATATTGAAGCCTGATGTTCTGGGAGGGGTTTTTTTGGGGGTTTTTTTTTTTTTTTTTTTTTTTTTGGGGGGGTTCTAAGTTTAGGTTGTCGATGTGTATGAAGCACCCTTTTGAGTTACCTAGACCAGGGGGTTCTCAAGCCGTTCTTTCCGCAGATTTATTTCATGATCAAAATATTTGTATTTTTATTTTACACTCAAATGTTCGGCTTCATATAGGGGCTTTTCCTTGGAGTGTGTTAGTTATAGCGTGAATAGCTGACTATGAAATAAGGTTGTTATTGAATAACGCCAGCTGGCCTTGAGGGGCTATCATCGGAGTGGCAAACACAAATACTCACAAAGCTAGGTGTGCAAGGTATTAAATAAGCCAACGTCACACACACACACAGAGAGACTATCATTGCTGTAGCTAATCACTACCTACACAACTTAGCTTGGTAGTTGTTTATCATCACTCAATAAAATTAAGTATTAAATGGAATAAGGTATTAAATAAGCCGATGTCACACACACACACACACACACACACACACACACACACACAGACTATCGTTGCTGTACCTATGCAGTCACCAATCTGGCATGCAGCATCCGTAAACTTGTGTTCCCAAGTTTTTCGGTCACAAATTTAAGTTGCAGTGCTGTAAAGCCGAACAATTTTCATGTTGTCAATCCTTCTTATTAACCTTTTAATGGAAAAAATGAATTTAATGAATTGAATTGAATTGAAGTTTGTTTTGTTTCTTAATTATTTTTATTACGAGCTTATACCCTATGGTTCAGATGTCTATTGTTGGTAATGGTTATTTCTTTAAACCGAAACGAAAGCCATATTTCTTATATATGAAGAGTGTAAAACCTGATCGATAAAAACTTCTTCTTTTTTTTTAAATAGTAAATTATATTATTATAATAATATTTTAAAACATAAGACAAAGTATAAAACACCTCAAAATAAATAATTAAAAGTCATTTTAAAAAAATATCCCTGTTGTGTAAAAAAAATAAATCTTTTTTGGGTATTTGTTTAAAAATACATCAAAATACCTTAAAATTTAATTTAATAGATAATTAAAGGAAATTTAAAAATGCTAAAAAAAACAAACTCATGACTGACCTTAAATGAGTGGTTGAGACATATTTTTTCAACAAAATGTCCTTACTGAAAAAAGATGCTCGACCAAATGGTTGAGCGGACCATTAAAGGCTTAATAAGAATAATCTTACTGGAGGATAAAACATAACGCTTAAAAAATAAGCACTTAGCTTACTTTTACACTTGCTGACTTTTCTTCCTTTGACGTTTCAGTCACTACAGCTATAGATAGAGAAAAACAGTAAATGCTGCATTAGCCACTGTCGCTATCTACTACGATACATCAACGCGTCCACCACGTTGGTAGAGATTCAATTGTAAGCCAGTGTAAGGCTATGGAGAGATATGGGTCTATCCTGATCAAATCCGCTGTTTATTTTCAACCAGTTTTCACATAATTTGCTTTGTAACAGACGCTGTCAATTTTCGCATATCGCAGCTGACGCAGAGAAATGACCCCAAGCCTTAAATTAAATTAAATTATAATTCAGATAAGAAAAATATGAGCATTAAGATTGTAAATAAGAATAGCATAAAATCACATGTTGGTTATAAATGGATCAAGTAAAGATATACATATTAAAAGTATTATTTTTAGCTAAAGCTAACGTGACAGACATTAGCCTCAAGCTAACGTTAGCTGTTATAAGTTACATCATGTTAAAAACACACCAGACAAACTAAGTTAACGTTGCTCAATCACAAATCCACAAACTAATCTTACCCAACTTCATACTGCCCAATATTACGAACATTAACACTGTAATAAACAGTAAACGGAAGCAAATCAAGTCTCTCAGAAAATAAAAAAACACATATTGTCTGAGCTTCACCTGTCAAAAGTTATTACATGGCGATTCTTACATCCAGATGCTGCCGTGTGTCAACATTTTCGGAGAAATGTTTAGTTAAATGTTTACTTTCAGGTCACTTCAGCCACAAATTGTAGGTAGCTGTTGTGTGCTAAAGCCCTTTAAGTTACCATATTTTACTATTCTTCTTAATAATAATAATAATCGAAATGAATGATAACATTATCGGCTTAGCATAACAGCCCCTATCAATTACCAGCTAGCATAGCATCAGGATGTTAAGTCTGGGGAATGAAAATAGCTCATTGCTAAGTACATCTAGGAAGTTAGAGTGGTGTAGCTACGCTTAGCTAGTTAAAATAAAATCAAGCAGCTATATAATAAAATGATTTATACTGTCTACAGAATAGTATATCATACAATTTATACATGAAAGTCATTTATATAGCACAACCAAGCTGTGATATAAGAAATAGCTATTTCATTATTTATAATGGGATAAAGATATAAATAAATATTACACAATACAAGTTATATCTCGAAAACTTCAAGTGAGGTTTTTCTGTGGCAGAAACATCTGTTATGGACATTTCCTGGAGCTGTAGGGGTCGAGAGTGTCACAGTTCAGCTGTGGAGACAGGACACAGGCGCAAGCCATTTTACACAGCATATAACATTTATTAAATGAACTACAAACACTAAGCGACATGGAACGAAGCGTGACATAAAACAATCAAGGACAAACTGGATGGGGAACATGAGGGCTTAAGTACATACACTGATTACTCACAAACGACACACAGGTGGAAAGGATCACATCACTGGACAAGGGCAACTAAACAAAAACAACAGCGCGTGGTCGCGCACGTAGCGGCCGTTGCCACGCTTGCGTGGCATCATGGGGGTGCTAGGTAGTTGCCTACCTTTGCCTAGTGCAAAGACCGCCCCTGGTGGCATAATGTCCTATTGGAAAGCCAGACTTGTCAATAATAAAGTGTTTTTTTTCATTATCTAGGCATTTTTTAAGTAGGCATTTATTAATTAATGCTTTTTTCAAAAGCATAAAAAACTACATAAATTACTACAATTTTTGCAACAGTACAAAAAAGCTATTAATAATAATAAAAAAATCCAACACTTTCCAGAATTTAAATTTCAGTGCATCACTAATTACAGCGTAATGTCTTTTGTTCATACAGGTTGACACTACAGGCCCTTCTCAGTACATAGCTGATGAAGAAGAATTTTAACCATTTGAATTGAAGACTTTGATTCTTAATTTCATATTTCAGAATCTCCATCATGTTCATCTACAGCAGAATCTGTGTCCAGCATACCATTGTCAGTACAAAATAAGAAAAAGTGTAAACAGGATAATTCTGAGGGTGCAGACATTGCAAAATGTTTTGGTAAACTGGACAAGCACAAAGGGGAACGACTGAGCTGATGCCCATGACAGGTACACGCAGACAATTGCTGTCTTCATGCGCAGACTGTCTAAACCTGTACCACTGTGCCACTTTCAAGTGTAAAAATTATTAGCTTTTAAATGGAAAAGCTAAAACTTTGGATTGTAAATAAAGACTTCCAGTACTTTTGTGTATATGCATTGCTGTTTTTTTTCTTTGAATAAATGGTACTGAGACATCCACACCTTCTGGTACAATTGACTTTAGTAGCTATGTGGAATGCTGACATACTTTTTTATTGAAAGCACTATTCCATAAACCTTTTTGTACTGATGGCGGAGACATGAGACATGCTTACAAGGTAATATTTAATATTTTCATAGAAAAAGTCATACAGAAAGAGTACTTTTGCAGTAAATGGGGAAAGCAACCTGAACATTTACACAGATTTTATGACGAATATCAGAGGAAAATGTTAAACATTTATATACACAAAGTGCAAATATTCCCAGTCACCACTGGATTCAAATGTCTGCTGTTAGCAGGACTGTGATATTGAGTCAAATTAAATTATCTTGCAAAGGAACACGTCCCTCAGATGTTTGAAAGAACTCCTTTAGGACGTTTCTTGTGGCAAAGGGTGCTTGCGATGGTCTTGTGCCATACAGCCTTCCTGGGTCGACTAAATTACTACCAGTCTTCTCCATTCTCCAGGTCAGACATCCTCTGTTGCTGTGGTGCTATCAGCAAGGCTTGGGGTAATGTACATTTCCCCTAAAGACACTTCTGTGGATATCGGGTAGTAACACTTGTCTTCACTATGCAAACTGCTATGTTCATTGTGCTATCTGTCTACAGTCAACTTCAGAATGATTGACACCCTTGGTAAAACTTTATATATAGAAAGAATAGAAGGCAATGAGTGATATTTTAAACAGCTTAAACATATGGCTGTATAGTTTTATTTTAAAACACACATTTCTTTTAAACAAATTCCTCAAGTAGTGCATTTCTTTTTTCTTTTTTTGCAAATCACTGGTTTCAAAAATTATATCCTGCAATGTAGAGGGATCTTGGACCACTCCTTCATGCAGGTCAATTTAAGGTTCTTTTTATTCTTAGGTTGTGCATGTGCAGAGTGTTTTAGAAAGATGTAAAAAGTTCTTATTGAGGATATTTATGACATTGGTTCTTTTTCGTTTGAGCAAGATAAGTTGGCTTTTATCTTTACCTGTTGGCAATAGTTAACGTTGTTACCATGTAAAGTTTCACTCTAATAATGAGAAATTCTAAATCATAATAATGACTAATGGTTTAAAAAAGTTTTAGAAAAGTGTTTAGCTTTAATCCACACTTTTGTAGATAAAATGTTTTTATCTCGGTTAAAGGAAACAGTGTTGCTTTTAAGATGCAGGAAGTAAGAACTATTTGTACTCTGTAAACAACAGGGGATGACCTGTTTTATCTCTCCCCCAGACTGGCTCGGATTTGACAGTGTTTCAGCTCTCTGGCTACTGCCTTGTTGATGCTATCACTTAAGAAATAATAACAGTGAAAGAGAAATGGCCCCGCTAGCCCTGACATTGTTCTCATACTGTAAAGTTCCTGTGGAGGCAGCAGGAACCAGGCAGAAATGCCATCTGAGCTCTTATTTGAACGATATTTCTTCTTTCAAAAGAAAGACAAAATGGCTGCTGGGGGAAAATACAGCAATTAAAGAATACGAATACAATCATCTGCTGGAGGGATTGTTATTTGGAGGGTCAGTTAAGGTTGCCTTGAGGGAATGGCTCAAAGGCCAGAGCTGCATTCATCATACAGTCTGTACTTGTTTGGTAGAGAAAACATTGTTTAAAGCACTGCTTGAGGAACAAGATTAAAAAACCACTGCAATTAAAAAATTATTAAAAAAATTTATACAAAAAGACTGACAAGATATTCAAGCACAGTTGACCGACTTGCCTTCCATAGTCAAAAACCTCACATGTTATACATGTGGAATTATGGAATTATGAAATAACTGAAGTTTGGGAGAAAGACCACGCCTGAAACTCGTCCTACCTTGTCAAAAATCCCTATAAATATCCCATTTACCCATTCCAATCCTCGTGATGAAATCTCACATGACAGATTCTCACACAGAACGCAAACACTGTTACGCTACCTTTAGTATTGCATCCAGAACTACTCACCTTGTAAATCGAAGTCCAGGCTTCTGACGAGGAGCTCTTCCACTCACCATTCAACATTTCTCCTCGCTCCACACCTCGCATAAGGTCCATCGTCACCATCCTTGCTACTCCCACCAGTTCTCGTTCTTCGCACTCAGCCTCCCGCCGCCGTGCAGCACCACCCATCTCTCAACGATCTTGCAACGTACCACTGGACTTTCCAGCTCTGCATCCTTTCCAGCTCACCACCATTGATCAGAGGCACGCCACCTCGCCGACATGCTCCCAGCGTGATGACGGCATCACGTGGTCACACCCCCAGGGTGACGCCATTGCGCAACCATGCCCCCACCACCAAGAAGTCGCACACGCGACGACCCCCCCAGATGATGCCACACCAGCTGCACAAGCTTCTACATGCTCTCCTGCTCTCGTTTTCGTTCCCCAAGTGTCCCTCCATTCAGCTTTCTCTCGACTTTCTCCTCCACTTTCAATCCCTGAAGCCTTTCTTCCCTTACCTTCTCATGCTCAGAGCTCATCATCTCACGCCCCCCTTTTCATCCCAAACCCTACCCTTTTCATCCCAACCCCTCCCCCTTCATCTCAACTCCTCCCCTCTTCATCCAAACCCCTCCCTCACACATCCATGCCCTCGCATCCCTCATTCCAACCCCACCCCCTCCAACCAGCATCCCTTCATCCCAGCTGAGCCTCTCTTATTTTGCCTTCTCACGTTCTGAGCTCATCTCAACCTCCCCCCTTTTCATCCCAGCCCCTCCCTTTTTCATCCCAACCACTCGCCCCTTCTCAACTCCTCCCCTCTTCATCCCAACCCCTCCCCCTTTCATCCCAAACCCTCCCCTTTTCATCCCATCCTCTCCCTAGCACATCCCAACCCCTGCATCCCTCATCCCAGCCCCACCCCTTCCAACCAGCATCCCTTCATCCCAGCCAAGCTGCCTTGGCCCATGAGCCAGGCCTCCAAATCCTGCCGCACCTGGCACCATCCGGACCAACCTTCACCCTCTCCATGGCTCCCCTACCAATCCCACCCACTACCGCCCACCTTTTCAACCTCCGTTCGTAGATTCTCTAAGGTGCGGACATAAACCTTTCCTTCCCCCCTCAATAGCTCTGTCTTTCCTCGCACCATCAACATCGGCAACCTCTCCTTCTCTTTGAAATCTTCCAACACCCATTCTTCGAATATTCTCACAGTCCCCGAATTCGGGCTAGCCTTTTCTATCTACCATGACGTCATCTGCGCCTCCTTTCCATCCAGATAACAGGAACTCAATGACTACCTGGCTATGGTCTTGGACCTAGCCGTTCGATTCGGTGGGGCTAGCTTTTACGAATATCACCGCCTTTTCTCTGTCCGCACCACTGTCCGCCTTCAACAATGGAATGTCCCGACATATTGGGGCTACCTGGACCTGGAACTATACTGCCGCATATTTGCAGGTCATCCTGCTCTCTCCTGCGACCTTGTGGCTGCCCATCCCATCCTGCATCTTCATGCTCAATGGTGTCTTCTCGCCCACCATCCACCTACCGTCCCCCTGCGCCCGCTAACTACGTCCACCCTCCTGTGCCAGCCTTAACTACTTCGACCACATGCGATAGCCGCGGTCAGGCTCTGCGGTACCTCGGAAAACAAATAATTTGCAACAACTTCAACTGCAAAGGCTGTTTTGCCTCTTCATGCAAACTTCTGCATGTTTGTTCTCACTGTGGTCAGGCCCACACTCGATCCAGCTGCCCCCATTGTCCTCCTCCATCCCCATCCTAGCGACAGATCTTGCACACCATCCCGATTGTACCTTTGTCCGCTATCTGCTGGATGGCCTCACTTTAGGCTTCTCCCCCAGTCTAACCACCCTACCTTCCCCTTCTCTCTCATGCCACGACCTTTTTTCCACAACATCAGAGCCCCACACCGTTTCATCCCTTCTGGCCAAAGAAGTATCCGAGGGCAACATGGTTCCGCCAATCCTTCCGTCAACAGCCTAGTGCCCAGCTCCAAATTTTCACTCAGCTACACGACGATCGACCATGCCATTAGCCTCATTAAGCAAGCCAGGTGTGGAGCCTGGTTCACCAAAGGCCGACATCGTGTCCATCTTCAAGATTCTGCCCCCTGCACCCCGACTTCTGGCATCTATTTGGGGTTTGTTGGTAAGAAACATTCTACTTCGCCATCCGCCTTGCCTTCAGCTGCAAGAGTAGCCCGAAAATCTTTGATACTCTCGCCGAAGCCCTATGCTGGACTCTTCTCAATGTTCATCGCCTACCGTTCATCCTGCACCTCCTTGACAATTTCCTGATCATCAATCATCCCTCCTCTCCCCCCACCTGCGGCCTTTCGACTCTGACCTCAGCTTTCCACTACCTCGGCATCCCTGTATCCGAAGAAAAGACAGAATAATCCTCCACTTCATTGGAGTTCCTCTGCATCTGCCTGGACACAACATCTTTTCAAGCCTCCCTTCCTCAAACCAAGCTCAGTCTCATCACCCTAGCGCTTAGCAAATTTGTCGACTGTCCCCAATGCACCAAACTCCAACTTCTTTCACCCACCTAGCTAGCGAATCCACTACCCTGTGGGAGGTCTATCCCATCATCATCTCTGCCCTTCTTTGGGGGCACGTATGGACAGGAAGAGCCACCCTGATCCACTTCGAAAACTCAGCAGCCATTTATATCAACAACAAAGGACGCTCCAATGCTGTAAACAGCATGCCTTTCATTCGCCATCTCATTTGGCACTCAATACAATACCAGTTCATAATCAGGGCCACGCATATTCCAGGCCACTCCAATAGCATTGCTTATGCTCTCTCTCATTTTCAATTTCAGAAATTCAGAGCCTTGGCATCTCAAGCCGAGCCGTATCGCACTCCAGTATCTCCATATTCGGAAACCACTCTCAACTAAATTCTCAACTGCATCACCTCATCCGCCAGGCTCAAGAAAACATTTTAAGCGCAATACCTCCTAGCACCCTCCCAACATACTGGACAGGCTGGAAATGCTTCAAACTATTCCACATAGCACACAACAGTCTGTTCCCCTCCGACGACCTCACAACCATGGCCATGTTCCTCACCAATGCCAACTCAAACCACGGCATCCGTTCTTCCTCACTTAGTGTCTACCTGGCCGGAATCAATTTCTTCACCAGAATCATTACCAGTTCACCCCACGTTTCCACCAACCATCCTCAGGTCACCCTCCTCCTAAAAGGAATGCAGAGAACTGAAACCGGCATCCAATAACATCAGACATCTTACTCCGCTGCTTGCACACAATACACTCAGGATATTTTCCCCCAGAAACCTCCATAACATTATAAACCATGTTCCTGCTCGCCGCCTTCGGATTCCTGAGATGTTCCAAATACATGCCATCCTCGCTTTTCAGACCTCACCGAGATCCTTGACAACACCACCCTGATTTTCACCATAAGGCGCAGCAAGACGGATCAGACAAGAAAAACAACACCTCTCTATATATTCAGGCTAAACTCCCCCCTCAGTCCATACGAACCCATCTTACACCTCCTCCGCCTCCAGATCAGTTCTCCGGGCATTTATTTAGGATCAGCGCAGCTTCCTCAGCATCCTGACAAGGCATTCCGGATAATAAAGAATATAAAGGAGCTTAAAATGTTGTGCATGGAGGAGTGGTCCAAGAACCTTATAAAAGTGTCTTCTACCTTGTTAGACATGGAAAAGGTTTTTCAGAAAAAAAATGGATTATTAATCACTACTTACAAAATATATCACTTAATTTTGTGTTTGAAAAAGTATTGTGTTTAAATAAAACTACACAGCATCCCCATATGTTTAACATCAAAATATCACTCATTGCATGTTGTTAGGAAGCATGCAGGTTTGGATACAAAAGCAAGGTTTATTCACAAATCCACAGGCAAACAATACAAAGACGTAAGGCAAAAGCAAGGTCAGGTAACAGGCAATGATCAGGCGATCGGCAAACAGAGCAGGGTAGGTAGAAACAGAGTCAGTCGTCGATATAACACAGTGGGTCGTAAACATGAATCACAAACAGAAAAACGCTTTGTAATGTCACTGTAAACAGGGGCAAGACTTTGCAAAGTGTTTGTGGTGTTTCTGGGTTATACAGGGTGTGTTAAATGAGGGACAGATTTATGTGATAAGAAGTTTGATGAGCTGGAACGCAGAAGTGGGTCAGGTGGTGCATCAGGTGACTGATGGACATTATGGGAAACAGAGTTTGGGGTTTCGGTTGTAGACTTGATGGGGGTGGGGGTTCTAAGAGCTCACACTAGGAGCTACAAGTGGGTGTTTACGAGGCCTACCTCTTGGCCTTAAGAGTGATTTTCCTCAGGATTGGGCATGGGGCTGGGGTTGTGAGGATTGACTGCATCCATTGCTTGGTGTGGGCAGAGACCTTCCTCGAGGTCTCCCCCTGGGTCTCTGATTGGAATCTTCCCATGGACGATCTGAGTCGCTGGTGAGCTTCCCTGTGAGGTCTACCCCGAGGTCAGGGTGCTGATCGTTCGGGGTTACGAGCATGATACACTTGGATCAAAAGGGGGTTTAGTACATCACATGCAGGAACCCAACTTCTCTCCTCTGGGCCACAACTTTCCCAGTCAATGAGGTATTCGAGACCTCCCTCATGCCTTCGTGAATCCAGGATCTCCCTTATCGTGTATGCCAGCTGCCCCTCCATTTCCAGGGGTGATGGAGGAGTCTGGCCAGGAATCTCCTCATTTAACAGACCTGTGACCATTGGCAAGGAGACGTGAAATGTGGATGAGATTCTATATTGCCGGGGCAGATCCAGTTTATACGTGACGTCATTTACTTGGCGGACGATCTTGAATGGTCCGATGTATATATGGTTCAGTTTCTTACAGCCATGTCTAATTCTACGTAAACAGCCAAACCCTTTCCCCGAGTTGGTAGACACGTGCTTCAGGCCAGTGTCGGTCTGTGAATTGCTTATTCCTTTGAGTCACCTGTTCCAGTCATTGGTGGGTACTCTCCCAGACCTCTTCGCTCCTCTGGAACGAGTCGTCTACTGCTGGGGCATTAGTTTCTGTGAGGTTCCCAGGGAACATAGGGCCTTGATAATCCAGTATGCATTGAAAGGGCGAGAGCTGTGTAGTAGAGTGCCAAAGCGAGTTTTGGGCATACTCTGCCCATGGCAGGAACCGGGCCCAGTCTTCCTGTTGGTCAGTGCAGAAGGTCCTCAGGAATCGCACCAATCTCTTGATTGGCTCTTTCCACCTGCCCGTTGGCCCGATGATAAGGCTCACTGTGACCCCTCATCTCTCCATGAAAGCCCGCCATACATGCGAGATGAATTGTGGGCCTCTATGCAAGACTATGTCCTCTGGGATACCATACACATGCTGGAACACTCGGCTGTTTCAAATGCTGTAGGTAGACTGAGGAGCTGAGCCGTCTTTGTTACTCCTGGGTGTCCCATGGCCATAGCTGAATGTAATAAGCCTGTCACGGAAGTCTTACTGGCTACTTCCATTGCTGTGGAACTGGCTGTTGTGGTTGAGCTTGGGCTATCTCCTGGTCTTTCAGGCAGAATGTTTTCGTGTTTCTCCTCACGTGGAGGAACGGGATAGAGGCATGACAGAGCGTCTGCCTTGGAGCAAGGGCGGTAGAGAGGGTGAACTGGAACCGGGAGAAGAACAAGGCCCAGCGTGCTTGCCTGGGGTTGAGATGCTTGATTTTCTTTATGTACTCAAGGTTCTTGTTGTCTGTGTATACCATAAAGTGGTGTTCGGCCCCTTCTAGCCAGTGTCTCCATTCTTCCAGTGCCAACTTTACTGCTAGCAGCTCTCTGTCGCCGATGTCGTAGTCGTGCTCGGCCGGGGATAACTTCCGGGAAAAGAACACCACTGGATACATTTTCATGATGAGAAGTTAGGTGAGCAGGAAGACAGAAGTGGGTCAGGTGACTGACAGGCATTATGGGAAACGGAGTTCAGGGTTTTGATCGTGGACGTGACACGTGTTATTCCTTATATATATTTATTTTTGCTCATTTACATGAAAGGTGACAATAATTCTGGAGGGCTCTATATTCTATGCCATATAATAATATACATCCATTATATTTCCACAATATACCATGTGAAAATTACATGTACTATAAGGTAGAACAAAAATTAACAGGCAATAAGCGTGATGTGCATGTGAACTATTTTCATTCATCGTGACTGAAAAATCAGTTCACAGAATATTGAATTTCTATGTAATCCTGAGATTTCTTTAAAATCATTGTTAAACTGTGTCCTAAACTGCCAAGTGCACCACATGACAATCATTTGCACTGATTAATGTTTCCATTACATGGCCAAGCATTTAGATGAAGTAAGATTTTTTTTTAATTTTCTTTTACAAATTCTCTTCTCCACCATGATTGGCTCACATGATTCAGTGTTCTTGATTGGGTATGAAATTCTACTAATTCCATTTTGCATCAGATGAATCTGGAAGCCAGAAACCATGGTTCAGCCGGTGCGGCCAGATGAGCTTCTAATTAGGCCAGTTAGTCTCAGGCAGATGCGACATTCCCATCCCAAGCCAATGTTTTGATTCTTTTTTTTAAATATCTTTCTGGTAAATTGGGGTATAAATGTATATCCTGCCCTACATTTATCATTAATATGTTAATGAGGGGATGCTTAATACAACAGTGTGATCACTTAGATACAGCTAATCACTTAGATAAGGCCGGTAAGCGTCGGGGGCAACATGCCATTGGATTTTTGGCCTTTTATTAAAAATCCACAGCTGAAGTGCTTCCTAGAATAATCAACGCACCCAGGGGTAATAGTTAATCCAAAACATGCTGACACTCTCCAGATCAGAGGTGTTGCTTGGAAAACAAATAGCAGCAAGTTAATTATGCAAAATCACTGGGATTGCCTATGCAGTTTCTGAGACTTTTAGGAAATTCTTTTTTTTCTCCGAAATGTTAAACAATATTCAGGAAGACTAATTAGAATCTATGTAAGACGGATTTCAAACGGAAGTCAGATCTCAACCGTAGACGCTTCTCCCACGGCTCATACACTTAGCTGTGTAATCTTATTGGCAACTGCACTTTCAGTCTTCTGTGTATACGCAATTCCATTCACTGGTTTCCGATGGGACAACACACTTTTGAAAACTGTGACAATGAGGTTTTGGGAGAAAGATAGTTACTGACTTGGAAAAAAAGTTAACGGAATCATGTCTTTAAAAGTGATGAGTTTTGTTTGGAACAGTTTGTAGCAAGTAAGTGTGGTTGCCCGTTTGAAATGTCAGTCAGACAAGGTAGCAGAGACGAGAGCGGGGGAACTTGGTGTGAAACGATACTTTTATTATCACAAACAAAGCAGAAACTCACAGCCAGTAGTGTAGTCAGGCAGGCAAAGGTCAGATAGTCCAGGAGATCTAGCAACACAGGCAAAGGTACAGAGGTCAAATCCAAAAGATGAAAACATGAAATATCCAAAGTATAGAAAACGCGTGCGTGCGTGCGAGAATGGAGCGAATATATACTGAATGTGACTGATGAACTACAGGTGAGGATGATTAGAAGTCAGGTGAGCTGGACCATAAGTGCTGTGGAGTGGGCGTGTCAGTGTATGGGGGATTCTGGGAAGTGTGGTTCCCAGAGGATGTGACAGTCAAATGCCTCTTCCTGTAATATTAGATGGTTCCTGGCCACGTGTAGTGGCGAAAAAGATTGGGGGTGATATTTCAACACTTTCCCATAACAGCTTTTGTTTATTGTCTTTGCAGCAATCTTTACAAATCATACAAGACAGAAAAGACTGGCTCCTGTGATTTATTAAATCACAGAAATATTTCAGAGCGGCTGCTCCATTTCCCACTATCTAAAAGGGCACATTTAAAGAGTGATGATTAATAAAGTGTTTTCAGACCTGGTCTGGCAAAGCACAGGGAGCAGGGTTATCGAGGTGACTGTTCTATTTACCCTTGATTAAAATAGGTCTTGTCTTGTGAAATAGGTTGCCCCAAAAATTTCATCGGTATGAAAGTATTGGTCTGGCCTGGATAGGGATGTCTGAAAAGCCATTTCAGGACAGCAAACTGGGTCCAGTCCAGAGAGCATTGCTGCCATATGATGAACAGGACAATACTGTGATCTGACATATAACAGAGCCTAGAGACACAAAAAAAATTTGTAGGAGAAAATAGAGCGTTTTGAGGACAGAATACATCCTTTTAATTAGTATTTTGCTTGCTTAAGTTACTGCATTGTATGGCCAGTTGCTGGTCAAGGTAATTATTTAATATTGTATTCTTGGTGCTAATTTAATCTTAATCAATTTCATTTCCTGAAGTGACCTGCTTACACCCTGGTACTTCTGACCCTCTTCATACAACATTCTCACTCCCACACTGCTCAATTCTTAATGCATACAACCCAGTCCCCCCTACCGCTCATAATCCTAATGCACTTTTAAAGCTATAAGGACTGTGTCTATTAGACTGTAGTCCAGTGAGGATATTGTGTGATTGAGCAGGATATGGGAAGCTGATAAGAATTCAAGATTAAAGCTTGTAACATTTGTAGTGTGGGCCTGAAGTGCCTGCCATCTGTCTTGATGCATTGCTTGGGCCACTGATCCATTAGCCATTGCTTGAGCACAAACCTTGAGCACGGACACCATTAGCTAGATACTGGAACAGAAAGCTAGTAGTATGGGGGAGGAAACACAACAAGGAGCAGAAAAATATGCAGTGTGGACAGAGGGAGAGGAAGCAGGTAATGATAAGACCATTTAACTCAATTGTTTTATTGTGATAACACACCCAATGGTCAGAATTTACATAACATAACAGTCTATCAAAATATTGTTTTTTCATGGCATTCTTAAAAAAAAGAAGATTAAAACAGTATTCACATGTCATTTTGCATAGCTTGATGAATATATATATATATATATATAATGGTTTTATGGTAACTTAAAGTCATAGAAAATTCTATGTCAAAGTTTGGCTTTAAGACCTGTGAACCAGTGTGTAAAATTAAATGGCTGTACCTCCTTTGAAGGCTGAGAAAGCATGGAAAAAAAGTAATTTTGAGAAAACAAACAAATATAATGCCAACAAAGTCCCAGGTAACAATTAATCTTTCAGAATGAATCATTACCTCATCTCAGGAAATGTCTATACATGAACTACATAACATTATGTTTTAGGAAATAAGCTTTCCAACAATATATAATTCAATATGGAAAGATTTGAAAACGCCTGTTGGATAAAAGCATACAAAAAGCATTTGTGAAAACTGAAATAATATTAAAATTAAACAAACACTAGAAAAAAGAAAAAATTAAAAATTAAAAA
>JAOUQW010000019.1:16751404-16776114 GCA_028565825.1 Olivaichthys viedmensis | reverse complement strand
TCATAAAAACTGAGGCAGCAGACTTTGTGAAAATTAATATTTGTGTCATTCTCAAAACTTTTGGCCACGACTGTACTGTCACATTTCCCCATCATTATTGTTTACCACCTAATCATTAACAAGGTCCTGATTGGCCATTTGATTGAAAACTGAATGAACGAAAGGGGGGCGCTGACTTTTTCACAGTACTGTATGTGTGAATGTTTGTTGCACAATGTGAACTGAGCTTGGCCTTTTGCCTTTAACGTTAGTGATGATATGGGGAAGCTCACATATTAATTTGACAGTGGAGAAGAGTAGCCTACTGAAGTGCACTATATTGTGAAATTAGGCTTTGAATTGAAAGACAAAAACAGATTATTACTTACACATTAACGCTGTGGGAAGATTTACTATTCACATCATTTCCTTCGTTTACATTTGAAAATCCTGAAATATGAAATGATTATAAGGGGTTACTATTTGGGTTATTTCTTATTTAACTGACAAACCTGCAATCCTTTGGAACTTATCTTTAAGACGAAAATGTGCAGAACCCGTGTGATTGCAACGCATTAAAAAAATAAATAAAATCTATGTCCGACATGAAGTTGATTTGCAAATATGCAGCGTGGCCAATATAAGAAAAAACGCTTCCAGTGGCAAATAAAACTTCAAGTTAAAGTAAACCAGCGAGCAGGTTAGAATCACAGCGTAAGTTGCCATAGTAACTGACTTAGACTCTCTTTGATCTCGGACCAAAAACTCAGAGTTAACAGATCGGGTTTAATAACTAAACCCGCTTTCTGGAATACCCCCAATGTCACTGATACCTCCTCTGTGTTGAGCAGCGCCGTAATGTACGTGCAGATTGAAGAGTCCCAGAATGTTTTATTGATCCCTTCTGGCTGTTCTGTTGAGGAGAACCATATCGTGCACCTCGTGTACCTGTCCAATGTCTTAGAGCAATAACCGATTTAAGCCGTCTGACTAACCTAAAGAGAACCGTTCCATCGTGTCACCTGAGAATAAATGTTACTGCAAGCCCCCTACCCCACACACACACACGCACACACTCACACACACACACACACACAAAGGGAAGAGGAAGGAGGAGGAGCAGCGCTGGTTCCTCTGCTCGGAGCAGCGCTGATCGTGTTCACACTGACCGGCAGCATGGCAGGAGACCGCGAGGCCGACCTGGAGCACCATGACGCCGAGCACACACACGCCAACCGACAGCCTTTCCTCATCGGGGTGGCGGGGGGCACTGCCAGCGGAAAGGTTGGCCTTCTCCTTCTCTCCCCGACAAGAAAGTCACGTTGGCGCCAGGCTGCTTCTTAACATGTAATCCCTGCTGTCTGTAGATGATAGGTCTGTGACCGCGTGGTCCACGCGCCACACATTAACGCGTCCTTATCGTTCGTGCCCTTTTCCGGCATCACTTTCAGCTTTACGCCAGGCTGACATTACAGTAAATCTGTTTAAAATGCATTATAAATATATTTGCAGATTGCACATAGGATTTCTTTTGTAGCGTTACGTGATGTGAACTAACTGTTAGGCTGTTGTGGTGTTTTTTTGTTTGTTTGTTTTTTCCCCCTACAACTTCTAAACCAGTCCCCAAAAAAAAAAAAGGATGTTCTAATCCCGACGACGGGCTATTCAAGTCTAACTTTAGTTATATCCCGTTATGTGCATAACAGCCATGCTTGCTTGGCCCACCCTGTGCACAAACACAAAAAACGAATGGGCCATAATCACTTTCCCAGGATGAAGTTTGAAGCTTACAAGGCCTCGGATGTTGCGAGCGCGGAGAGACACAGTAGCGCGAGCAGCCGGTTGCGCAATGCTCCTCCAGGTGCGGCTCGCTAGCTCCGGTAGATTCCATCAGACAGCAGCTGGCAGTGGCGTGTACGCCTTAAAAGACGAAGTGTTGGGTTCAAGACGTGTTGGGTTCACTGTTGCTCAAAGGCATGGCATGAGGCAAATGACGGGAACATGGCTTGCAGCAGATCTATGCTGGCGCGCGTCCACAAAGAACCGACGATCCTTTGTTTGACTGGTAACGCGGCTTTTACGCTCAGCTGACCTGCTAGGGTTTTTTTTAAATTTTTTTATACTGTTTCCAAGATGTTTTATTTCACCTCGATAACCGATGGCCCGAGCTGTTATAGGCGAGCATTCGCGAGGCTGTAATTAATGAGTTGGTGAACGGTGATGGGGTCAGTAGCACATCGCAGTGAACCGATTCACTTCGGTTCATGACGCGCGTCAAATAGGACGGCACGCGCTCTGCGCACCAGCTGTTCGTGTTCGACAGTCCTTTTATTTTTATTTTTAATATCTAGTTATCTAAAAAGTGCATTTTCATTATATATCAGTATATATGCAATATATATATATATATATATATATGTGTGTATATAAAACTGAATTGAAAAGCATACAGTGCTGATCGTGATCTACATTTTTTTTTTTTTTTTTTTTAAAGTTGTTGGTTTTTAATCCAACAACTTGATTTGGACATTTTTTTTTTTTCATTTTATGGAAATGACTAAAACCAAGAACCATGTCGCCCTCAAGAGGACTTATGGAGACAGCAATGAAAAAAAAGAATGGTTCCACCTGCTGATGGAACCACAAAAAAAAAAAAGAAGAAAAAAAGTCATGATTTCCAGTGATTTTGAAATGAGCTTCTACAGGGCGATCTGTGTTATCAAATAGCCTTAAATGTACTACCTTAATGACAGTAAAGATTGTTTTTGGCGTTTACGTCTACACTGTCATTTTAATACGGATGACCAAAAGTACACAGTCCAGACTTCTGAAGTCAGTGGAACGCTTGTAGACTACATTCATTTGAATGGAAACAACACACGCTTATGCTGTTCTGCATAAAATAAAAACAATCAGATTAGACAGACCAAATTAGAGACTCCGTTGTTGTCACTCGGTGAAACAGAAGGGAGTACAATATCGCTAAATATTGTGAAATTTCCGATTAAGGCTATTTACATAAGTCTATTACCGCCTTTCATCAAAACATTTATGGCTGCTTGACTGCATGTTGAGTAGGCACCCAAAACAAGCTGTCAACACCAGAATTTTCTTCATTTTGGTCTCTTATGGGCTGTGTTTAATCCATCTCGGCTCCACATGGCAAGGGATTGTTTGAAAGATTAAGAAACCAGATAGTAAAACTTCACAAAGATAGAAAAGGGTGCAAGAACATTGCACTAAACATAAGCCAAAACACAGTTGCAGCAGTTATCAGGAGGATTTGGAAAAGCCACACTACCATTCTACCGGCGTCTTCGAAAGATGGCAAGTCCCCAGTGCTCCATTTACGCAATCTTGCACTGAAAAACAGATGGGTCAGTGCTTTCATTTTGGACTTATCTTCAGAAATTGGCCTCTCAGCGTTTGCCCAGACAGTTTGCTGAATTTTACATAAAGTCAATCTGAATGGACGGCGTCCGAGAAGAAAACCGTTACTAAAAAAGGAAGGGTTTTAGTGATGTTGAACAGGAGTGTATTTACTACTGAATATTTTAGATATTTTATTAGTCCCTTCTGCAGGCTATTCTTTAATAGCTAATATTTTAAAATCTTTGTCACTGTTTTTCCCTGTGTTGTGAATAGTCATATCACCAGCTGGCTGGTGGCCTTGCTGCATCTCTGCACCCCACTGGAGGAAGTATTTTTATTTTGGTCGCGTTTGTGTGCTTTGACTTCTCTTCCTAAGATATTACTTGTTATTGACCTCGTCTAGGTCCATTAGATCTTTTTTTCTACAGGCCTTAAAAGTTATACTGTAGTGTTATGTCTTCAATGGGCTCCTGTAAGGACACTGTGTTGACACTGTACACATTGTAAAGGTACTTACACTTCCTGCTTCCCCTCATGAGTGAAGAATGTGTGGCCAAAGAGTGAACCCTGTCTAATACAGTTTGCTTCTGTATATTGGATACAGGCATTTCTGGTTGTTGTGGTTCTTTTGTCTCCATTTCAATCGTTGCACAGCACCATACTGACCGTATTGGGTGAAGCCTCGGTGGCACTGGCAATAGATCTCTAAAGTGCAGTGTAGCTTGTTGGTTACACTGGGCCTCAGGCTGAGGTAAAAGAATGTTGAGTCAGCATTGGCTCAGGCTAGACAGCTGGGTTTTTTTTTTCTGTGCCTTGATGTGACATACGATAATTTTCAATGATGTGGGTGCAGTAGGGCCATAACGTATAAAAGGAACAGTTCTGTACCATTATTGCCTATCTTTTCTAAACTTGTATTATGGGGTAAAGAGTTTGGCAGGTTGTAGACTGACTTGTGTTGTGGCACCATATGTTATGGTACAAAGATTTAATAAGCTTCCTTATGTATTCTTTATTTCTGTAGAATTTTGAAAAGCATAAAGGCCAGTAAGATGGCCATGTCTGTTTATCTTAAAAGCAAAGAGCACATGCTTATACTTGCTTACAAAGGGCCAAGAACAGCTTGAGAGAGCTTGCAGATTATGTGTTAAATGGATTGAGACAAGCAACAGTGCAACTGGTAAAGGTTCTGGAAGTCATGGTGGAAAAGCCCTGAGAGACAGATGGGCATACTGAATTCTGTCTCTGTCAATCTTGTGGTCATGGATTAATTTATATCCACACATTTTTAAATGTTACTTTTGAGATTAACATTACCTGTTAGTTTCTCTGATGTTTTTCTAGGTGAGCAGTAAGCAGCTATAACCAGTGCATTGTTGCTGGTGGTTAGAATAAGAGTGTAAATAATGCTTTGGTTTTGGCTTTTTGAGGTCTTGAAAGTCAAATTATTTGCTGTGCCTTTAAGACACTTTTCTAATGACGTTGGATATGCTTGTTCTCTGACTTTTATTAACCAACTCTTGAATATTAATGCTATACTGGATCATGTCACATGTAACGCGGGAGACAGGACACAGCACAAGCCGTTTCAACACAAACATACATTTATTTATACACATAAACTAAACCGCAGGTACACGTATGACAACTAACAATCAGGCACAAACTGGACAGAAACAAGAGGGCTTTTTAAACACTTACTACTCACGAACAAACGACATGCAGGTGGGGACAATCACATCACGAGACAGGGAATAACAAACACAAACTAAGGGCGCGTGCCGAACCGGCCAGGCGTGTGCGTGACAGATCAAAACTTACTCACATAAGTTTTGATCCAGTATTCTATACTGTAAAAATAATATATATTTAATGTTGACCCTATATAAGTATATCTGAATGTTTAATATATTCAGAAATAAGTTTTATAACTATATTATTACTAGTACATCTAAACATAAACTAACAGGTTACTTGACACCTAGGGTACTTCTCTTAAGGATACCTAGACATGCTAGTATATCAAAGGTAAAGTAACTGTAGGTATACCTGGCACTTAGTGTAAGTATACGTTAGTATTCTCGAGGTAACCTTGGATAAACGTTTTTACTACTTGAATTGACATTTTTGTAAGGAATTCCTGCATAGATTATTTTTGAAATATATAAGTATCTCCTAAAAAGTAAACCACTCCTGTGAGTTGTGAGCTTCTTCCACCAATTTGGAAACAATTGAAACCAAGAAATTGCCCCAATCAATGTTAATATACTTAGCAATTGCAGACTTTGAAAGAGCAACACACATCTTATTTCTCTACATAAAAACTCAATGAATTCTCATTTATAGAACTGGCAGAAGCAAAAAGATTTGCCATTGCAGAGTTACAACAGACTTCACTGGTATGCACTGCACATGGAGACCCTATATTACCTCAATTATGGCAGTTTATTATGTGCTTAAGGAGTCCTGCTGGGAAATGAATGGTAAAGAGCACATAAATGGTTATGCCAGTGCAAGAAAGTGTGTAACAAGTTCTCAAATGGACAAGTTATACAACTCTAGTGCCAGCGCCATAGTGGTATATTTGCTCATTTTGTCAGTGCATACCGGAAAGTAAAATCAAAGTCAAAAGTCCTGACTGAGGCAGACGTGCTGTCCCTCATGTATCATTGGAAGCAATGGGAGGCTTTTGCAGTCATTCTCTGGTCTTGCTGCTTACATGATTTTCTCTGTCATATAAAAGCGGGAAAGCTGGTGGAAAATAAAGATTCATCAGAGTGGGAGGGCCAACAGCTTCGTCATTGATTTTTGCTTGTTCCCTCCTCCTGGGTATTTTATTTCGACTAGCTGTGATGTTCACCTTGGGCTACAGAGAAAGAAGGGTGCATAACGCAGCTTGTGAGCAACAGCAGCGAGGCAAATAATCACACATGGGCTTCCAGCGTGCTGCTGAAATGTGTTCCCAGTACCCCAGTGACCTGACAGGAAGCAGCAAGTTTTGCTCAATCAAGATTATTTGTTTGGTGAAACAGTTTGAGTGGAATTTACAGTAAAGAGTTGTTTTGCGCCATACCTAGTATATGTAGTTCTGCTCTCTCTAAAGGTTAACATTTGGACACAGGCCCTAATCTTACTGAAAGTCTATGTGATTTCTGACACCATTTTATTATTTACTAGATAATTACTTTCTACAGGGGGAAACATTTGGAACATACGGACATGGTTAGCATTACTGTGAAAGCAATGGAGTGCTTCAGCATGTTTTTATTCTCATGTTTCTCTTAAAACTGAGGTTTATGGTTACTTTTGTGTAGATGTGGTTGTGGTAACGTAAATAGATATTAGAATTGCTCCTTTATCTCATGTAAAATTCATAGAAGTTCTAATGACTTCTTAAATGATTTTAAGTCATACAAGTTGCCTTGTGTGAATTCCTACAAATTTTAATTTGTGAGACCATGTTGTATAAATATACACAAGCAAATGGAAATACAGCCTGAATAAATCTTGGAAATCAGAGTGTGTTCATAGTTTTGCATGAACTACAAGATTGAGATTCTGTAGACTGGAAATTCCATTGCTAATTCATGTCTCCATCTTTCTCAAACTCTTCCCTTTTCAGTAAATATGAATACTAACTAGTGTAAACAAACTAACCTCCATTGCAGAATATGCATGGCCGTCTACTCACCGACATTTTCCAAGAGTAATGGTGATATTTGTAAACTCCAGGAAAAGTAATCGCCCAGGCTCTTACCTGAATCAGAATCTCATTTTATAGAGGAGTTGTTAGACTAAAGTATTACAATGCTAATGGATGGTGTGAAAATAAATCATCTTGACTTATTTTCTGCTACCTCAACACACTCTTTGAACTTTCTTTCTCACTCTCACTTTTGTAAATCACCTCGTTCGGTCTCGGACAGGGCTCTGGTTGCAGTGGGATGTGGGGAGAACAGCTCAGAATAATGTAGTTGCTGTGGTTCACATATTGCAGTCTTTCTTGCCGTTCATAACTTTCCCACATTACTGACTGGCTCTTGAGTATGTTATTAGTAAAGTCACAGAAACAGAACATTAACTTTTGCTTGAGAACAAGCTGTGAAATGGAAGAAATGTTTGTCCTGCCTGTGGACTAGCCTGAGCCATCACTTCATGTCAAGGTCATGGACTCTACAGTCCCTCTGGTCTTGGCTTTCAGCTGCAGTTCAGCCCCGGTCCCAATCCCAGTGAAATCTGGCTTTGTGAATGATGGTGCTGTGTTGTTCCCAGCTTGGCTTCCTCTCTTCTCTTCGTCTGCTGTCTGTTTTCAGTCATGCTTGCCTCTGCTCCAGTGGTCTCTGCAGCTCCGGTTCCTCTGCCTGCGACTTCTCCATCTGTCTCACTGTCCTTTGCAAAAGATTGCTTGAGCTTTAATTAGCAGCTCTTAGTGACATTATTCTAGGTCCTATTTTCTGGGGGGTTTTCAGATTTTCCTGTTATTACCTTGTTTAACCTGTTCTCCATTTATGATTATGAATGCTGCTATAATTACCCTGTTTGCCTGTGTTTTTATGCCTGTTATGACCATGATTATTTGAAATGCCCTAATAAATGTCCTCTGCACTTATATCCAGCCACCTCAAGCATCCAATCATTACATTTAGTAATTATCCATATTGACCACCACCTTCCTTTGTTCCATTGCATTGATTTTTCAATAAATGCTAATGGAAAATATAATGAATTACTCCTTTAATAAACTGAGGGTGGTTTAAGTACCACTAGAGAAGATGAAATATTATGTCATGTTTGACAATATTTAAAAAACTTATGGACCTTTATATTTTTTGTTTTTTACTTGAAACTGTTGAAACTCATGGATTTCTTATTTCAATATAATAGTGTATCTGTTACATATATGTTTTTTTTTAAATATTATATATAGTTTTGAGATACCTTCTATGTAGGTTTAAACTACTTAGACAGAGAAATGTGTTAATAGACCAACCATGCATGTTTCAGTGATTTCAATGCTTCAATTCCTTAAAGCCTATTTTTAATCTCTGATTCAGTGATACTGATTTAGCAAGAAAATCACCAGTGTCTTGTAGAAACACTTACGTAGTGTTATGGTCCATGTGGACTGTTTGTAGTTATGACTAATTTTCCACTTTATTGGAATAGTCATAACAGTGTTCATTAATTTGAAAATCAATGATGCCCATAATGTGGATGTCCATAATGTGGATAATGATGGGTAACCAGCAGATACCAGATTATACTTGTGTTTGTGCGACACTGAATGGAAGTTCACCATACAAACACACCGTACAAAACATCGTTTTGCATGTTTGCCTTAATGAATATGCAATTTGTGATTTGTGGCGTTCCTACCTAAAGATGCAAGATACAGGGCAACGTCAATGCAAATCGAGTAATTTTGCACCCGCAAAATTCGGGTCACTTCGGGAACTGCTTGCGTACGCAAATTAGTACGTCCGGAGAGCATGTATTAAATTTGCGAACAAAATTATACCATTCACTAGGTTTTAATAATGAGAAGGTTTATCAAGATTATGTTTTAGTATATCAAAATTATCAGAAAGTTTCTTAAAATGATGACTTATTATTAACGTGGCAAAGTTGGTTTCATATTAGATGTTCGCCGCAGGTTCGCGCCTCCTATAGCAACAGCATTTAAATAGAGCCTGTGAAAAGGTTTTCATTCACACGTACCTTATGAACAAAACATACACTCTTTTTTTGTGTTCATATTGTATTTTAAACAATTTCCGACTTGCCTCACCGCCTTTAATCTGCGTTATACTGCACGCGCAATTATGCACGTGTGGCAAGTTTCAGTTTCACTTTACTCCTCCAGGAGTCTCTTAGAGATCTGAACTCATCACGTCTGACAAGAACAAATAGCACACACAAAAGCCTAATTTACATATTGTTTCCTCCCCGTGCATTACGCACATGATGTAATTCACGCAATTATTCTTTGTTAATCACCCGCAACACTCCCACCACACCATATACGCACGCAATTTATCCCACTGCATACGCAAATTAGTGTTCAGGATCTTAGTAAATTAGGGCTTCAGCTTTTAGGCTTCAGTAAATAATCTTTAAATTCCATCTCAGTTCTCAAGAATAGTTTAACCTTACCAGTCTCATGGGATAGTAATGGCAGATTATGTAGATTCTCCTAAATCCTGAGTAGATTATGTGGGGATAGTGTTGATGTGTTGATGTTAATGTTAAGAAGTCCTGTGTCAAAGGTCCATGAGGTGTTAACTAAGTAACCCTGTAGCCAATCGTGAAATCGAAGGTGGCATAAAGTTTCCCCCTGTGCCAAACAAACCAAGCACTGGTATGAGCATTCCAATAATAACAAACAATTATTAACACTTTAGCTATGACATCTTCAAGTCAAGTCAAGGGATTGTATGTTTAAAGATATCTCACCTTACTTCCTGTTTCTACCTAAAAAGTTCAGTAGGCGGCCTGTCCCAAATGGCACACTTGTGGTCTTGCGGTCCAGCTGTGTGTACCTGAGAGGGTTCGCAAGGTTGTAAGGTCTCCCATTTCTGTATTTGGGATTCAATACTTTGAACAAGACCACATTGATGCAGACTCAGCAGCAGTCTCTCACCCAAAACTGTTTGCAATTATTAGCAAAAGGGCAGAGAACAACAAAGCAGATGCATGAACATTAAAACCAATGATGGAGAAAAAGATATTCAAATAAAGTTAGAATGTTAACTTTTGTCATTAATTTAACTTGTCAGTTGAGGAGCATTAGGGTTACAACTTAGGTAAAACAAAAACTGTAAAATAACTGATTAAACAGAGTACAATAATTTAGGCTACGTAATTTCATCTATAGCCTACTAACACATAATTTTGATATGGAGCTACTACGTAGCCGAGTTGAGCATGGTACATCATTCGTATTTATCAGTGTGGGCTTGGGCAATTTCTGTTTTGGTAAAGGGGCTTACAAAATGACTCTGAACTTCATTCGTCTCTGATTAGAAAACAAAGCGTTTGAGTGAGTAATGACAGTGTGAACTTGAGACTTTCTCAGTTGATATCATTGAATGGCAAGCAAGCGTGAAAGCACTGCACTAATGCTGAACACAGCAACATCCTGAAATGTGGTGAAGTCTTGAAGACGGTCCCATTTAAATATTTATTCCCTTGAGTACTTATACTGTATTGTCCTTCCTGTATTGCCTCATGGAGATGATACACCTACACTGAACATCCACAGATCCACCATTTTCTTATCCTAGACAAAAAGAAGTTCTGAGAAAGGAGCTAGCTAGAGTCTTGCATATGTTTGCACATGTTTTGCATCGTCATTCTGGAAGTAAGAGTTCTAGTATGCCTCTGATTTTTTTAGCCTGAGACACTGCAGCTATTCTTTTAAGAAACACTAGTACAAAATGGATCAAGCAAAAACTCTGGTTCTAGCCTCAGGTTCCTTGTGATGTGGCTGGTGACTGTTAACTTTTCAACAATGTTTGAAAGAAAAGCTGGTTTTCCAGCTGGTTTATATTATTTTCCTGGATATTCATTATATAATAAAAAAGAAATACATACAGAATTCACTGGATGATAATAGTGTTTGATAATACATGGAGAATAAATAGTGAATAAATATGTTGAATAAATATGTTTGATAGTATCAAAATTAATACGGTTTGTATTAAAATATTTGAAATTACATAAAAAAGTAAGGACAAATTGAATTTCAATTCAATGAATCCCATGGCTGTGTATCTTAAGGAGTTGGAATTTAGGAATTGCCAATACTTGATCCCATGCATCAGAGGTTTCCTGGACCTCTGCAATCACTGATCCACAAGGTGTAATCGTCATTTTATTAAAGACTTCAAGGAGCCGGATGTTTACGTGCAGATAAAGCTACCCAGTAGCCTCAGTCCCTTATCCATGATATAAATGAGGAGTTGCTTATCTCTTATCATCTGCCACATGTGTCACCGTTCACTAATCCAGAAAGTGTTGTTATAGTCTGTTTTGCTTCTCCTGTAGTGTGGCTGGTAAAGGGACTGTGCCTCCATTCTGCACTGAAACCATCAATCCTCTGCAAGCGGCAAAAAGCACTAAATGAGTTAAAACAAGATTGGGTATGAAGTTGAATTTATTTATGGGACCAAGGAGAAGGATTTGGGTTGGATGCGGTGGTGCTGGTTGGGTCAAATCACTACCTCTTGCACCAATTTCTGCAAATCCTTTTTGACACACTCAGTTGAATAAAAATGAGGCTGCCATGGCGGTGGGGGCTGTGGAATCAATCACTGTTGACAGGGTCTATTAGGTGTCAGCTGGTGACACAACATGACGTTTGCTAAGAGCGTACAATTTCACCGACCACCATTACTTCTTCAACCCCCTCCCTCCACCATGATAATGGGGAGGAAGAGTACTCTGTAAAATATATGGGTATTTGGGACCAAAGGTTCAGTAATGGTGTGACAGATGATATCTATCTATATGTCATGTTGTGTATTATTTTGTATATTATGTTGAATGAAGCAGCAAAGATAAAATGCCACTAATGTCACCGTGGAGAAAAACCCTCAGCAGCCTTATACTTCTATATATGGTTCCATATGCTGTTAATAATTTCTTAATGATGGTCTTGATAATGTTCCAAAATACATTTAAGTGCTCTGAAATGGCCCATCTCTTGTCTGTGCCTTTCAAAAACATATTTTTATGACAGGTAATTTTGCAATGTTGACTCCTATAAAATGCAATTGATCAATTTCTCAATTCATGCAATTCTGCAGCCCAAGGTGAAATAGAAATTCATCTAAAACTGATGAAATGTCACAGCATAGTGGGATGCAGGACCAAGTGCGAGCCGTTCAAACATTTATTAACAAACATGACTTCTACAGACACGACACAGACACATCACGACATCAAACATACAACGAAGCACTAAACAGGACGGGTACATGGGGATATTTATACAAACTAATCAGGGAGACGGACGAGACACAGGTGGGATCAATTACATCATGAGACAGGAACTAACAAACAAACACAAGGCGAGTGGCGCTCGTCGCATGGGCTCAACATCCATGTTCGGGTGGGTACTCGGAGGCCGGCCTCACGCCGGGGACTGACCACCTTCCCCAGCGCAGCCAGAGAGTGGAACGACGACCTCGGCCGCGTGGGCGTGCAAAGGAGCGATGATGTCCTCAGCGGGGGCAAGAGGCGGAGGGACGTTACCATCCCCAAAGCCTGGGGGCAGAGCGACCTCCGCGTGGGCCTCCGGTGGTACGGGGACGACCACGGTGCAGGCCCCCCGGCGGTGCTATCTCCGAGATGGTGAGTCTCTGGAGGAGCTCCACAAGCTGGTCCATCGTGGCATCCGAGACCCGGGGAATGTCCTTCCGTGGCACCAGGGACCTGGGGGACGCCCTCTGCAGCATCAGGGAACTGGGGTACACCCTCTTTGGCGACCCGGAACTGGGAAATGCCCTCTGTGGCGTCAGGGAACTGGAACACGCCTTCTCAAGTAAGCGTCGTCATGGCAACCGGCACGCGCCGCCAGCAGGGGAGTCCCATGGCCAGAAGACCGTGACAGAGACGTGTTGCTGGCTGGCTGCCCTGTAAGCTTTAGCTAGTTCTGAATGCAGCAGCCTGCATCCTTACCAGGAAAATTAACTCAGAGCATATTATTATTCTTATTCAAGCTACATTGGCTGCCTAATAAGCTCTGCTTTGACTACAAAGTTCTGCTCATGACATTTAAAGCTCTTAATGATTTAGCTCCAGCTGGTCTCCTGAGAAGTAGTATAGACCTCCCAAGCGCTTTGCTCAGCTGATGCAGGCCTACTGCTCATCCCGAGAATCACTCGCAGCTTAGCTGGTGGAAGATGTTTAAATTATTTCGCCCCTAAATTTTGGAATAATGTTCCAGAGAATATTAGGAAGGCTAGCTCTATAGGTGTTTTTAAATCTAGATTAAAATCATACTTGTTTAAACTGGCCTAATCATAATTCTTGGGCCTTTAATCTTGTTTAATATACTTTTCATGATTTCTATGAATTCTCCTAAATGTATACATAATTAATTAATGATTGTTTCTTTAACATGCTTTATCATAAATTCTTAGTTTAACCTTTTAATATTTTATATGTAAAGCACTTTGAAATTTTGGACAAAAATTAAAAGTGCTATTTAAATAAAGGGCTCTCAAGGTTTTTCTAACCATGAAAGGTTGGTTAGAAACACAAATGTGTACACATGTATTGATCAAGGCCAATGCTATAAAGATGATGAGAGCAGAAAAATGACTGACATGTCAATTTCAGAGAGAGAGAGAGAGAGAGAGAGAGAGCAATAAAGGATAGATTCCAGACTGGATGTGCCTTTGAGAATATTGCGGAACTTAATGTTTGCCTCAGCTGCATCACTAAACCTCTTCATGTTCATAGCTAGTCCTCATGTTCATGCTGTCGTTGCTAAGAAACTCCATGCACTTGGCGGCCCGCTCACATGTCACACATTAAATGTTATGGCTCCAGTGATGGTGTCGGGCCACTGACATCTGCACACCACAAGACCTCTGCTACTCTCTGACTTTCAAGTCTGACACACTCGATTTGTCACGCTTCTGTGGCTGTCACTGCTTGCCGTAGTGATCCAAAGGCCTCGCAAACAGAAACAGCAAATGGCTTTGTTTGGAGTGTCATATATCAACCTTGCAGAAACCTTACAATTGTTTTACTTTAGCTTGCCTGCCCACTGTGCCAAAACAGACAAGATTTGTTTAGCTTTCTGTGTTACCCTAAATTAGTTTATTAAATTATTAAATTAAATTGTTATATTACATGACCATACAGGTAATTATCATAGTTGGGGTAAAGGAAGTGAATGTATCTCATATTGCCTGTGTTGGACATGTGTGCCCAAGACAGTCATTATGTGCCTGTGCCACTTGCATATGTTCATTTTATAACAAGTAGTTTATTGCTAATTAGCAAATTCACAGCAAAAACAACAAATATGCACTTTTATTTTTTTAGCATTTATTACTCTTTTTGATGTTATTTACTGCTCAGGTCTCACACACTGACCATGGTAGGGGAAGAGGCATCACTCTTATTAATATCACATAATTAACATTTATGCTTTTAGGCACATTGTCCATAAAACAGTTAATATGCCCACAATTAGCAGTATGCTGCGAAGCATAACCTCATGTGATCAGATGAATGTTTTTACAAGATGACCTAGGGAAAAGACATTACAATTATGCGGAATATCTCCATTATGCACAAAATGCGGAGAACACATTACCCAGAATAGCCATTTGTACAATGATCAGACACATATACCTTTCTCTTTGGCTTTTTAAGTTTCTGATCATTATCTATTCTTCTCTGTAACCTTAAATAACTCTGTCAGACTCTAAGATCTGACAGTGCTGAAGGCCTTGATGACAGTAAATCCACCTTTTATCATGATGTAGCTAACCTTCATATTTTATTGGAGTGGGAACTTAACTCTGGGTAATTTGTGCCCTAAATCCATGAAAGGCTACTCAGCCAGGCGGAACTAATTTGGGCAGAATCACTTCTACCTTCCCTGTATAATAGCCCTGTCAAGAGAGGTGAGTGAGCGATGTTCTTATTATTAGCAACCATACAATTACGCTAAAGCATGTGGTGGAAAAAAAATCTTGACAGACAAATCTTTTCATATTTCCACCTACTCCAGGTTTTTTTTTTCTTCTGGATAATCTGTGCCATCCACCTCCCCGCTGACTCAGCAACACCTTGGTTCATGATGGACAAGAATGTGCAAGTGCAGCATGAAAGGTTACACTCACTCTGACATTTCCCAACGCCTGCTGTCTCTATTGAGGATGCTTTTTAAAGGCATGCCTCTCTTGGCTGCTAACTAGTACCTCAGCAAATTCTCTCACTACAGTTTATGTCCCAAATCCTGAGCTCCATAACAAACAGCGAGTTCCCATGCGAGTCAAAACAATCAGGGCGTCTCACAGCATGGGCGGTTGTAAATAAACCTAGACAGCAAACAAACACGCATACAAACAAAATGACCAGTTTGTTTAGAGTACCTGTAAAGGAGAGCACTTGATTTGTATTTATTTAAAGAAATAAATACAATGGGATTGTCTTAGGAAGGGAGAGCAGACATGAATGAATACATGAGGGAAGAATGTGGAAGTGAGTCTCATCCAATTTCATTGATTTAGTGAGTAGGAGCCTTCTGAGTAAGCAAATGAAAGGGTAATGATGTCTTGTGCAATCTGAAAGAGGAAGTCGAGTGAGCGACTTGGCACACGAGTGACATTGTGGAGAGATGGTGATAAGAGTGCAAATTAGTGAACCTTAGTTTTATATAGTGTTCTGCTGTGGGTAATGACTCCCTGCTGCATGGTTCTTACTGGAGGCTGGCCTTAGAAGCTGCTGCTAGATCATGGCATGAATCTCCCAGCCCTAGGGAGCTGGATTTGTGTCCAGAGAATCACTGTCTAGGTAACTGTGCCAGCTCTGCTTTTTTTAATGACACATGCCTGAGGCAAAGATGCACAGTACCTAATAGAAACGCCACAACGCCACCACCTTTTTGGATCCGTTTCTTTTGAATTTTTATTCAGTGTAGCCTCTTTCTAATCGTTGAAAGTTTCTTGCCTCATCACAAAACTGTCTGGGCAAAGGTAGGACATACTTCCTCAGACAAACATATAGCTTGTCTGCTTGCAACCATCTCCTTCAAAGTGGAAAGTAGACTGGATTGGCATAGTAAAGGATTACTGTTATTTGAATATGAGCTAAAACCTTTGTCATAGAACTTTACAGTACGGTAAGTATTTTACAAGTAAGTACCTAGTATTTATGTGGTAATTACAAGTAATTTCTGGTACATATTTTGCATGTTGTATTTTACAGTACATAGTAACTTATGTGAAAACTACCAGGTTTGTACTTTGGTGCCACATTGCAATAATTACTTAGAATTGAATAAGTAATAATGTAGTACTTACAACTAATACTTTGTGCATACTTTGCTGGTTGAATAAGTAATTAAATAGTAATTAATGTGAAAAATTCTAAAATATGAATATTAGTATCAAATATTGCCATATTTTCTCCCATTAGTTACTTTGTACTTTGTAGATTTCCAACATGAAAAGCATGCATTATTACTAGTAATAACGTAGTAGTTTTGTTTTAGAATTGTAAAGCTGTAAAAAGGTTGTTGATGTATTTGGCGCTGAAAAGCAAACTATAGATAAAACTGCATGTCTTAATTTCATATGAATATGTAAGTGGGTGGTATAAATGGTCACATGAGCACAGCTATTTACTTCCTGCTTAGAACTTGTGTGGGTCAGATTTCTATAAAAGTAAGTAATTAAAACATGTTATTATACAGATGCAACTACCATATTGGGTAAATATAAACACATAATAGGTCTATTAATGATATGTTAATAACATCCTTCTCCATTTATATTATGCTAACAGGAGATGGAAACGTCAACAATCACAACTGTGACCAGTGGGATAATACAGTGGCTCATTGTGAATACATTTTCTTTCATATAGTTTGATGTCTCAAGCATGGGACATTCTAGACCAAGATGACCCAAAGGGGAGCACATGCAAGTTTTAATATTTCCTTTTTCACTATTGTGCGTAAATAAACAAACTGGCATTAAATATGTAATTCATCAAATTGTATAATTGATCAACTGATGCAAGTTTCTGTAATGGAAGGAGGAAAATACATGTACTCACATAGCTTGTAAAAACTTGGGATTAAACAGGTTAACACCACCTATCATTTAAATCAGTCTCCCTCTGAAATGTATACAGAAATTATGTCTAGCTCCCTTTTTAAAAGTCAACAATGGCATCCAATGGCTGTTCATTCCTGTAGCTTCATTCAGACTTGCCAAAGGACACAATCACCCATGTTCGTTAAAAAGCAATGGTAGAATCATGATGCTGTCATTTTAATTCCCATGCTGGCTACTTAACATCAAACACAAAGGTACAGGAACACTCTTGACAGCCAGTCCTGTGCCTATGCAGAGTGGGCGGAGTGTTTTTTTTAGGAGGCTGCAATGGGGACAGGGACCGGTAATCGTGGGCGTCTCCACTGCTGACAAAATAAGAAGTGATCTCTGGTTAAGTGGTAATTAGGTGACAAGGCCTGCCTCCTTCTCTCCCTGTCATACATCTGTTGAGAAAAGGCTTTGCAGGAATGAACGTAGATGAATTTAATAAAAAAATTTACCCAGCCGCTGAGGGAAGGAGAAGTGAGGTGATGCAAGCGGGGAAAACCAAACTTGGGGTTGAACAAGTGTTTTATGAGACACTGGAGGCAATGGTGTTGTTGAGCATTTAATAATTTACAGGCCCAAACTCCCCCTGTGCATCTTTTAAGGGACTTAGGGAGCCTGTTCCAGTAAAGTCAGACCTAGGTGAGTGTGCCAGGCAAGCTGACAGGAGCCGACAGTGGGTGCATCCCTCCACACGGGGGTTGTAATTTCCAAATGACAGCTTGGGTCCTTCTGCTAGTCAAGGACAGCAGAGGAGCTGCAGTCTTCAACATTTATGTCGTAACTTTGGAGTCCAATAAGAGCATCCTCTCTTCCCCCTTACCTCAATGTCTCTTCAGCATTCCTCCTTTTTGCTCTCTGTACTTTTTACTTTCTGAAAAAACCTTATTTAATGCCTCTTCAAATCCATACGTCACTGATGTAATGCCAAAACTATAACATGAAACCAGACTGTTCTCAGTTAAACTGGATTACCTGCACTATTTATTTATAGAGTAACAGGATCAATATATTACACCATTTCACTTATATTTCCCCTTTTCTGCCTTCTTGACTCTAGCCTCTTGCCTTTATTTGGCTTTATTAGAGCAACTGTGAATGATGTGATGGACTATTCTTTCATCACTAAAAAAGAGAGGAATGAGAGTGAGTTGAGCGTGCATGTTTTATGTATGAGTGCTACCATTTTTCTTGACAAGAGCATCTGCAATGATGGCAATGGAGAGCCAATGCCATGACCTTTAAATCAAACATTTTGTCAGTAACCATCATGGATTCTGTGCTGGGTTCAAATGACCAGGACATAAAATGGTAATGCGAGAGGACCAGAGAGGTTCAGAAGACAGCAAATGGTCGACTAAAGACAGTCTATCCTTACAATCACACACATACATTCGGAGAACAGAGCTCAATGGCTGAGGGAAATGTTAAAAAAGAAATGTACAGGATTTATAAGCATTGCACATACAATGCACGCATATAGCTGCTGAGAGGCAATAAAGGTGGAAGCCATTGGCCTTTACTAATGGTTATTCGATTGGATATTTACACTTACCTAATACCATGGCCACAGAAAATATTCTTTTTTGATTGTCTGGCAGGTGTGCATTAATTCCTGCCTCTAAAGTAGATCTGGTTAAAAATCACAGTTCTAAATCAATGCTCCTCATACTATTTAAGCATGTTGGAATGTAACCATGACAACAAGCATAAATAATACTTTAGACTCGGTCTGTATTTATGCATCACTCTTGCCGTCATTATTAGTGACCATAGCCACCAAAGACTGTGGGGATGGGGGACTAGCTAAATAAAAAAGTGAAGATAAAAAAAGTGATATTTTTATGTAATTTAGTTTTGAGTAAATAAAAACATCTGTTTGTGAAAGCTAGTAATTGGCCGTGGTATAAGCAAGATGATGTCTGCTTATGGTGTGGAAAATAAAGTGGAAGAAGAGATTTTCCAAAGACCTCCACATACTGCACATCTGAATTCCTGTAGGATGCAATTTGGAGGCTTCATTCTGATGTATTCTGAAAGCCTACTAGTCAGAGAGCTTTGCCATGTGTATGTGTGTGCATCCCCTGATCCAACTACATTTTTCTCATTCCATGTAGGCATGTCTCATTGAAGTAGGAGCAGATCTTATTACATCTAAGTCACTGATGCTCCCAAACCTTGGATGTGTCCTTCCTTCTTTGCCCTTTAATCCAATACACCTCCCTCAGGGTGAAAAGAGTACGCATACCTATTTGTGTGTGTATATGTGTGTGTGGAGGAAGGTGTGTGGAATCTGCCTGCATGCCTGCAGTCATGTGTGTCATGGAGTGTTATCTTGGAGTCTCGTGGGATGTAAGCCATGCTTGTGTTAAGATTGCAAAAAACAACTTTATTCCTTTACAGTCCCTGTTGTTCTCTTAATATTTCTATCTTTCTCTCATCTGCTGGTGGTATTTCAGGTATTCCTATAGATTTCACTCTGTCTCCAGAGGTCGGTCACTTCATCATGGCAGGCGTGAATTCACTGGTTAACATAGCAATGGTCACTGTTTTTTGTCTCTTCATCGAGAGAGAGCAGAGAGCTTATTCTGTGATAAAACCGCCAACCTCCCAGGCTCCTTTGCACCAATCTTTTCGACTGCCTGTCCAGTAAAACATCAATATTTACTGTGATAAGCCAAGAGGTAGTGTTTACGCATTAAATCTGAGAGAAAGAGAGAGAAAGTGAAGGGGGTAAGGAAGGGTTGGACAACACCTTGACTGCCACTCATCTGAAGAGAAAAAGTCAACATAAAGTTTTTTTGTTTTTTTCCCCACAGTTAAAAGCCATTCAAAGTTCACATCCTTTGACAAAGCTTTGCCACTATCACTGATCTAGGAGAACATTTCCCACACAACAGAGCAATATCTCATTACAATCTGACCTTTATCTGACTCCAGCAGGGACTCTTGGGGGTCATGGCCTTATTATTATTAGCCTCAGTAATACCAATATCTTGAAGGAAACTTAAACCTTGAGATGAGATGATCCACATTAGTTACACAGGGGTTCGTGCTAATGTTCTCTGTATTAAAAGTCTTGTGTTCGTTTCTGTTCAAACTAAGCAAATGGATGCAGCCTGAATGATTTAGTGACACACAGTCCCATTGGACCAAGTCAGTAGACCTGCAACAGCAGCCGACTGTCTTCCAGCTTAATGCAAGCTGCCTCAGGGAAGAACACACACAAACAAACACACGCTTAAAGCCCAGAGCATCATCCATATGCTCTATAATATGCCGAAGAACATACTCTATATTCACCCTGCATGTGTCAAAACAGTGTTACATAGATTTCTAGTATTCAGTGTATAATAATAGGAAGTAATACATTTTGAGGTGAGGTATAATGTGGATATAATTCAGTGGAGCTAATATAATTCACAACTGAAGCTGAGGAAAGATATGAATGTCGAATTTATATCTTATAAATTGAATAGTAATCAGTTGGTTGGTTGCTTAATAACAGGAATTTTTGAGGACTAGGTTAAGAACCTCCAGATATCCATAATACACAGACGTCCTTAAGAAAAACACCACACAATATGAAAATACACCTCAAAACTAATCTCATCCCTTCATCATTAACATCCTGAAAGGATCAAAAGTCCAGTCGGCAAGAGCTGCCTGCCTTCACTGCAGGCCCTGTGTTGATTTTTTCTCATCGACTCACGTCTGGCTAGAAGCGTTCTGGTAAATATTGAAGTGCTCCGAGGAGCTTTACCTGGTCTTGTCTTTCACGTGTGCCAGTGACTCTTTGAAGTGAAGAAGGAGGGATCCAGAAGGGGCCAAAGCATCCTGAATGATGGATACGACTGCAGCAACCTGCCTCCGTCCTCTACTCTGCTTTTCCCCAACATTGTGTTGGTGCTCAAAAAGAATAGCACATTGCAACAGTTCATATTTAATAAAGTCTACGTCATTTTTAGAATGACGGCAAGTGCCTGGGGATGCAGGACCAATGCAAGGACAAGACAATGGAAGGGGGACCAGGGTATTCCAAAGTCTGGAGTTCAAACTTTAGGCAATGGGAAGGATTTAGCTTCAGTCATACTTGATGTAGACTGAAGGGGTTGGACAGGTAAGAGCTAAGAATTACAATTGGTGCGTCCTCCAGAATATTTGTGTCCCTAGTTCCTTGTTTCATGTTTTATTAAACTCTTTCCTAGCCTTTATTCTTTTTTTTTTTTGCTGGTATTGATCCAGTTTACCTGCACTGTAAAAATATTTACAGTAAAACACTGGCAGCACAGTTGCCAGTAAAAAAAAGAAATCAGTTGACTGTAAAATGTACAGTTAAAAATTTCACAATAATGATTATTTTTTTTAATTTCATTTACATTTATGTTTATTACTGAAAAAATCTGTACATGTTCCTTTTGATTTTAAATGACAAGACTTGTACCGCCGTGTACCAACCTTTTCTTTAATGTAAAATTTTCAACAGAGAGAACAACAGATGTGACAACAAAAAAAGTTAGTCACCTTTCATCTCAATAAAGCATAATGATCATTTTACTATAAGCAGTACTGACACATGGAATTAGAAGCTAAAACTCACAACTCAGGCAAGTGAGAGGAGTTCCTCTCTCCATTTTAGCTCACCATTTTTAGCTAACTAGCTAGCAAACAGTAATTCAAGAAAAAACCCAGCTTGTGGGTAAATAACTTGAAACTGTTATTGGAGAGTCATGAACCTGGTTAGCCAATTTAGCTAAACAATTTGGAAATCACTTTTCAAAAAGAATACATTTTAATCAAATTTAGCGAATTGGTTTTAACAACTAACTGACAGAACACATTGAGGTGCAAGGAGAGTCTTGATGTCTCTGCTGAACCGCTTCTGACTGAAATATTAAATTAAATTAAATTAAATTTTGTTTCTATAACACTTTTAACAATAGACATAGTCACAAGTTTTACAGAAATCCAGATGTAGATCTAGATCCCTAATGAGCAAGCCAGAGGTGACAGTGGCAAGGAAAAGCTCCCTGATAAAACATGAGGAAGAAACCTTGAGAGGAACCCAACTCAAAAGGGAACCAATCCTCTTCTGGGTGACACCCGATAGTGGGATTATGAATCATTACAGTGTACAGTCATATAGAGAAAAGACAAACATTACTAATGTGTTTAAAGAATGTTTGGCATGAGCATACTGTAAATAAGAGTCCTGGAATAAGCACAGGATAGTCTATGAATACAGCAACAGTTCGTAGGAGGTGAAAGTCTGCAGTATCCAGGTGATATCCATTTAAGCAGGAAAGTGAGTCCTAGACATAAACTGTTTTTGGGAAGCGCGAGTCTTTAGGGTATCCATATGAGAAAGAAGCAGGAGGAACAGGGCAGGAGCAGAGCATCAGGCAGGTCCAGAGGGCGATACAAGCCACAGCAAGAGAAGTGTGTCAGGATCTGGCAGCATAAGTGCACGTGCAGCTCGACAGACAGAGAGAACAAATAATTAGGTATGATCTTATCATATAGTGGCTTAAAAGGGTGCACAATGCGATCAGACTCCGGCAGGTATAGCTATGACAGCATAACTACAAGGGAGAGTCAGAAGGTAACACAGGCATGAGGGCATCCTGGGACACCATCAACAAACCTGAGTGAACACGTGGGAGAGGGGGGGCGACACCATCAAAACATTCCAGTTCACCAAAACTCTCTATGCCCATGAACCCCCAGATCTGCACCTTTACCTAAGAGAAGGTATTAAACATATTAAACAAAATGCCTGACTAAACATTAACAGGAAGGCTATTCCATAGCTGGGGGGCTTTGTAGGAAAAGGATCTGCCCCCTGCTATAGTTTTCATTATTCTAGGTACTGATAAAGAACCTGCACTCTTTGATCGAAGCAGGCTGTTTGTAGATCACCTGACTCATTACCTGTTTTTGACCTGGATTCTCGCCTAGCCCTTTGTTTGTTCGTAGCACTGTAAATAAACCCAGCACATGCATCCTCAACCCATCTGTGTGTGTGGTTCGTGACATGCTGCTGCATTTTGGATGAACTGGTGCTTGTTTATGCACCTACTGGAACATCCAGACAGCAAGGCATTACAATAGTCCAACCTAGAGGTAATAAAAGCAAGAATTAGTTTTTCTGCATCCTGTAACAACATTATATTTCTTAGTTTAGCTTTAGTTTTATGTTCCTGAGATGGAAAAAGACTCTCCTAGTAATATTATCTGCATGAGCTTCAAACGAGAGGCCGGCATCAATAATCACACCAAGGTTTTTAACTGCTGCACATGAAAGGCCATCAAGAGTTATTCCATAATCAGAAAGCTTACTTCTAGCTGACTGTGGCCCTAGTAATAGCACTTCTGTCTTGTCAGAATTAAGTAGGAGGAAGTTACTCAGCATCCAGTGTCTAATGTCCTTTACACATTCCTAAACATTATTTAGCTGGTGTCTAATACCATGTTTATGAATAGTTGTACCCAGAGGTACCATAAATAAGAAAAAAAGCAGAGGCCCTTGTACAGAGCCTTGGGGAACACCAAACTTTACCTTTGTATGCACAGAGAAGTCACCATTAACATTTACAAACTGAGTAAGTAAACTCAGTCAGATAAGATCTAACCCAGGAAAGAGCTGTTCCCTTAACCCCAACAACATTTTGTAGTTTATCTAGATGAATATTGTGATCAATGGTATCAAAAGCTGCACTGAGATCGAGTAATACAACCAAGGGGACACAACCCTGATCGGAGGCCAATAATAGATCATTTACCATTTTAACCAGCGCTGTCTCAGTACTGTGATGAGGCCTAAACCCTGAATGAAAGATTTAATGTATGTGATTCCTGTGCAAGTATGAGCTTAGCTGCTGAGCTACAATCTTTTCTAGAATCTTGGAGATAAAGGGGAGGTTTGATATTGGCCTATAGTTTAAAAGCTGATATGGGTCAAGGTCCGGTTTCTTAATCAATGGTTTAATAACTGCTAGTTTGAAGGATTTATATACATAGGCAATGCTATGGGAGGAGTTTATTATTTTTGGCTGCTTCTGGTAGAATTTCTTTAAGAAAATGCGTAAGTATCGGATCTAGTACACAAGTTGATGATTTTGAGGGGATCAGTGAGATTAATTCAGGCTGTTGGATCAGGATAAAATATTCTAATCGCTCCACCGATGTGGTTGTATTGGTATTTATATAATAAGGCATCAGATTGTCAAACGTTAGATTCATACTCTGAATTTTCTGTCTAATGTTTTCAATTTTGTCATTGAAAAAATTAATAAAGTCATTGCTACTACATATTATTGGTATTTGTGCTTTGGTGTCTTATTTCTAGTTAACTTTGCTACGGTACTAAATAGAAATCTAGGATTATTTTTGTTGTCATCTATTAGGGTTGATAGATATGTTCATCTAGCAGCAATACAGTCAAGCCGGAAAGTCTGCACACCCCTTTCACCTTCTCCACGTTTCATTACATTACAGACTTATTCTACA
>JAOUQW010000019.1:16727449-16741145 GCA_028565825.1 Olivaichthys viedmensis | reverse complement strand
AACCCTTTCAATAAACACACCGAATATCCGCACTTGCGTCCTGCCTCTTCTCCCGTGCAGCGGTACACGTTACACTGTTAATGATTCCAAAAGAGTGTTCGGAGAGAAAGCACTAAGCTGAGAGGTTTGGGGGTGATGCCAGGTCTCAGCTTCTGCTATCTGATGCCAATATTTGTGGCACGGAGGCACACAAAGTAATGGCCCTGTCCATGTTACCTAAATCACAGCTTATATCAGCACTAAGGAGAGATCAGTAGTAAAATGTTCCACATGTTCAGGCTCGTTTGGACTGGGCAACTTTAGGACCAGATACTGGTAACCTGACCCCCCCAACTAGAGCTGACTGTGAGGATTTGTACATGTCGGACGTAGCAAATGCTGGTGTTATGCTATGAATGCAGGTTTTACACAATTCATAGTAAAAAAAACTGGGTTGTCTGATGGGCTAGACTTAATTCCACTTTACTGAAAGAAAGCCTAAAATGCAAATGGAGCCAAATCAAAAGTTATGTATGCACAATAAACAAGCTCCAATAAGTTACCATTGTATGGAACTCTACGCATAATACACTGCTTGTAAAACCAACTTTGACACAAGATTCCACCAAATTAATATTTTGTTTTCTCTCTCTTATTTAACCCAAACCACCACCAACTTGAATCACTTCAGGTTTGATGGGTTGAAATAATATCTGTGCACTATAAAGGTAGAAATGCTGCATTGTTTTAATTTTTCAGAGACTTGTAAGTTGCTACAGTTCTGATGCAATACCATCCTTAGGCTACTTTCACACTAGGTGTTTTTTTCTAAAGAAAAAGCGCAGACTGGAACGCTTTTTCTGCTGATATGAAAAATTGGCTCATGCGACGCACACACTGTAATTATAACAACGCTTTTACCAGTCATAGCTAGTATCGGCTAACTAGCTAGCCTAGCTTGCTATCTGGATTATATTTATTATTAATAAATGATAAATATGAAATAAAGGTTGGTTAAACTATGGCAATAAGGGTGTTGCCTTCCTTCGCTGTGGCTTTGGAGGCAAAAATAATAATAAGAAAAGGGGAGCTGCTTGTGCGACCTGACAGTGTTTGCAGCCACAGTTGCAAATCAAAGCATCACAAAATCAAAACAGCAAGATTTGACTGCCATTCTATCAGAATTAGCTTCCAGTAAATGTCACAGCTGGAGCTACAGAGGTAGACTGCAAACATTTGATGGTGTTTACAGGTCTTAATATACTAGTAATAAATAAAAGAAACCATATATGATGATGACTGGTAAAATACGTAAACACAGTCTTAAATAAGAAACTAGATGGCACCAGGTCTGTAGGCATTCAGTATTCAGCGAGACTTAATGAAGACACTGAGCAAACCCAAGGATTACATAGGATACATGGATAGGAAGACACAGGTAAACTGCATTATGGGGTGGCAGAGCAAGATGGAGCTATTTTTGGGTGGTGGTCATGGAGCAAGATAATAACAAAGTACTTGTATATAGAGGTTAAAAAAACGAATAGAACAGTTATTAAATGAGGTTCATTAATGGTTTAACTGCATTTGTGAGGAGCCAATTAGTCACTAGTAATTTAAAATAAATCTTTGGTTTGATTTAATCTGCTTGCTACCCAAAGACTGCAGATTTGCTGAGAGAGTATATTTCCTGTCAGACCCTTTCAATCACATGATTTTGGCAGAATTGCTCAAGACAGTAAATCATCACTAACATAAAGTTTCGAATCTAGTTTCAAAGCTTTTACAGTACATGCAACTTTTTCTAAATGGCAACCCCAATAAAAAAAAGTAAAATTTTAGCTGCTTGTGTTTATTTCCCATTTTGAAAACGGCTGACAAAGAATATTGTGTAAAAAAAAATGTCTGAAGTGAATTCAATATTTATCTAAAAAGCTATTTGATGCTGCAAGAAGCAAAATTAAAATGAATATCGGTAATACACCGCTTCTCTTGAACAGTTAAGCAAAAAACCCTAGTAAGTAAGTAAGTAAGTAAGTAAGGAGACTATGTGTGAACAGTTGTAGCTAACCGGCTATTAACACCAACGAATGTCTCTTGCTAGGCTAGGAATTAGCTTAGTTAGTAAGCTTGTCATTAGTTGTAAAGAGTATGCAATGATATAGCTAGGTAGCTTAGAAAAGGTTTGCCATTGTGTTGTAGTTTTTTTCCATAACTTGCATGTCTGCAATACCTGAAGGATGTGCTATAAACGCTTTAGTTACTGCCCTGCAAACACATTCTCTTTTCTTGCCCACCTCATCTGCTTTCTTTTCTGCTGTCTCTACTCTTTTTACTGCTATTTTTACGCATTAGAGTCTGGTGATTCAGTTTAAAATTTTGCCCCATCATCTAGGTTCTTTTGGACATTTTTCCCTATCAATAGCCATTCCATTCTTTTTGAGCACAATACGTTTAGCTAGTAGTATCAGGCCTTCACCTGTGGCATTGAAAGCCCAGGTTCTATTATTAAAGTGGTGTAGTGTAGCCTCTTTTACATACCCAATTATCACTACATTCAGTAAGGGAACATCACAGCTCGAAAAATTACAAATATTAACATTCAAGGAATCTAAAGTTTCTATGTATGCCTGCGTTTTGGTAGTATATCAATGTGAGGTGCTTTGGAAAATAATGTGAAACAATGAGAGCTGATTGAAGAGTAGATGTGAAAAACTGAAGCAAAGTTTCATCAAAGCAGGTATTATGAGGTCCTCAGCATGAGCAAAATAAGACCAAATTTTGAAAATTAATATCTTAAAATCTACTTCTGGTAAGCAACACTAGGTCCTTATACAACTGTCAACGATAATTATTTTTGTCTATTTGAGCTATAGGCTTTGTCATGTGCCATATGCTTGGTTTTTTTTTTTTTTTTTCAAGATTTCACCCATTTTCAACATTTCTGCTGAGGCTGAAGTTCCATCTAATGAACAGCCAATGAATAACAGCTAATGAATAAGTAACGTACTTCTTAACAGATTATACAAGGTTGACTAAGGAGGATGAAATGGAAATTTATATCAGCAATAACCCCTCATCGTGAGAACAATATGGCTCTTCTCTAACCTTCTTTAGAGTGTTTCCTAGCCATTACCTCTGAGTGCTTCATTTTTCAGTGGTTATCAGGAGTGGGACAGAAGGAAGCAATAAGCAGGAGTGAGCAAAGGCATTTGTGAAGGAATGAAGGAGGTACTGGACTCTTGGGAGCAATCTCTCTGAAAAATTGCATTGTTGATAAGCTTTTTTTTTTTTTTTTTACAAGGAAGCCCACATGGGCTACAGAGGTTTGTATTGTGGTGGTGCCGAATATCCTGGGGCTGGCACCTACAGCCCACCTACAACTCTTTGCCTAAATGTATACAGTATTTCTGAAAAGGGACTCATCAATGAAATGTAATTCAGTTGGTGAACTGTCAAATCACCCTGTTTGACTTCAGGGTTCAGCGTACATTATTACTACAGCCCTTTTTTACAGAAAGCAAAACTTTCTCATGAATGACACCTTCAAAAATGTTAGGAACATTTAAAATATTGTCCATAATGAAGTACTGCCCAAATGTTGGTTCATAAGACAAACATTTTATAGTCAGTGAACTGTATAATAGAGCAAAGGATAACACTGAGGGTAGCCTTATATTACCAGTATCCGTATCTTTACCAAATTAAAAATATCAACTAACTGTAATTTACAATTCAAGAGTTATGATTCATATCCTGCGGAGAATAATTATGTAACAAAAGACTCCCCAAGAAGAATTAAAATAAGCTGTAAGAATTATAATGTAATGTGCCAGTGTGGGGTAAAACCTAAGCTCTGTGTAAATTGCAGGCATTTTTCTCTTTTACTCTGTAGGAAGAGGGATTGATAATAATTCTGCTTACCCTCATCTCCTGGCTCTCCTTGTGGCCATCCCAGGCCCAGCTGCGCTTGGTAAAGTAATTGACAGTGGCGAACTCAATGAGGGCGGAGAAGACAAAGGCGTAACACACAGCCATGAACCAGTCCATAGCTGTAGCATAGGCCACTTTGGGTAGAGAGTTCCTGGCACTGATGCTTAGCGTGGTCATTGTCAGAACAGTGGTGACTCCTGGAAATAAAAAAGTGGGTGCACACCTTGAATAAAGGTTCAGTTTTACTTTTTAGTAGTTATTAGTAATATTAATCTAATAAGTATTTTATTAGATTGTATTAAGTATTGGTCGGTGTATACTACATATTAAGAGCACAGTAATCTAGTTAAACAGCAAATTTACTTACTCATTTAGACAACTTCCCATGGAACTGTTATTAAGACACTAATGGGATTTGACTAAGCACTCTTCTTCAAATGACCTCTAAATTATCGCACTGTGTCCTTGTGTTTGCCATTAAACAGACTTAAACCCACTGACCTAACCTATGTCCATGTGCTCTTACTTAGCAGAGTTTGACTTATTTCAGATGACGAATCATGAGCTTGCCATGGCATTATAGCACCTCCGAAGTCTCCGCTGTCATGACAATATTGCCATTTTGAGGTGTGCATGGACCACTTGAGAAAATAATCTGAGTATTGATAAAGTGCCAGTGCTGCCATGGAGTACACCGGTCTCTCACCATCTGTCAGGACACCTGTGATGACAGTACAGAAGTTGGGGGAATTAGGGAGCGCAGCATCATTGCAGATGCGCTGCAGTAGCATTCCATAACTTTGAAGGGCACTGAGAGAAAAATTTATGAAGAATTCAGGGGACATATGATCTGTTCAATGCAGCTGTAGATGAATGGATCCACTTCTAGAATGTGTCTGAATATAGATGAATTTGAAGGACAAAAAGATACATCCTTGTATGTGGCTGGAAAATTAAAAAAGTAAGAAAGGTAAATGCTCCATTGAAGGATCTCAGTATCCTCGGGCCATAAGGAGATTTGTAAGACCTCAAATCCTCCCATATATGTGTGGCGCCCAGGAAAAACCCGTCGGATGTCGGTATGGCTGACTTCTGGTAAACAGCCAATAATGACGAGAAACCGGGTTTTGACCAGTCTTTTTATTTTTTGCCTGTAATATACATTGACACCTCTACTTTAAGAAAACATAAATATATTTCACCGAAACGATGTGGAAATGTTTTTATTTGCTTTCTAACCCTGCCTAAGCTATCTGCCTTAGGTAAGGAGCATTGAACAGTCAAGTGAAGGGCGACGATGAGGCTCGTGATAAGAAAGAGACAGATGTGGATGATGCTGAAGATCAAAGTGATTCCTTTCCCATCGTAAACTTATACTTTGATAAATTGTCACTAATGTTGTTTTTCTATATATAGAATAGGTTACAAATGTAGGCAGGGCGTTTGCTAGTTTGTCATCATAGGATGATATTAAAACAGGTTAAGATAATCCCAACTGAGATAATTTAGATAATAGAGTTATTGAGGACTCTTAGTTTACAATGTAAATATAATGAATTCTAATATATAAATGTTATTTCCCCCTTTTTATATAAAATAAAGGATATTATTATTAATTATTAATGACTAGTGGATGGGCTGGAGCTCTGAATAGCCTATCAGGATGTAGGCTATGAATAAAACCTGGTAAGATAGACATAGTTTACATGAGCATATTTTTAATTTGTATGTCTTATTCATTACAGATTAAATTAAAGTTCAATCAAAACATAGCAGTTGCTTTTAGACAATCAATGTGTTGGTGTCTTTCGGTGGAATTGGAATGGAATCTTTAAATGTTTTAAATATTTAAATGCAATTTTCTCCCTTTTCACTTCTGGGGGTAAACAGACTTTAAAACGCTATATCTTTATTTCAGTTCAGGAAAACCTGTAGTTTTCAGAACTTCATATAGTGAAGTCTATATGGGGAATGTCAATTTCCCCATATGAAGGGTTTTCCCAGGTCGCCACACATATTTTGACTCGGTAGGGATTCACAATGAACACCTTGTCTTTGGTGGGTGGAAATAGCAATAGACTGATATAGCTTTGAATGAAATCTATTACATCCATGGGCTCTTTGGATGTAAATTGAGAGCCTTGGCTTCACTGTCAACTTTACACATTTCTTATGGGACCGTGGTGTCACTGTAGATTTGAGTTACAATAAAAGAAGGGAGAGAAAATAAATCAATCGCACTGGGAAATCAGAATTTTTCATAGGTCATTGTGTGGTGACCCAACGCTATCCGCTCTGAGAATGGAATTTCAGAAGCGAAATGAGGGAACAATCCAGGATTGGTGCCCATTAAAGCAGATATAAGAAATCATTCCACTTGGTCTGCTACCACCTGCCTCAGGCAGAAGACTAAAACACAGACAGCATACTGTGACATTGTGTTGCCTTTCAGGGAATTGGCTTCACATCTCCCCCTGACTAACACTAAAGTAAGACATCCAAGTTCATTTGGTGAGATCTGTCTGTTTCATGGTGATGTGCTCATAAGATCAAACAAATACAGGACAATAGATGGATAAATAAAAGTAGTTATATTATGGGGAACAGGCGTGCATTGTCAAAACCGGATGATGTCAGAAATAGATGTTTGTAATGCCTTGTCTGTTATTATTAAAAATCTGGTTCGTTGGCAACAAAGAGTTGGAATAATAAGCACTAAATGGCGGGGAAGCTTCTCATTAAATTTTTCATCGGGACTTATCTCCATCACGCAATGGATGAGAAGAATATGGGGACATTAGCAAAGAATGTCACTTGAGATGCTATTGTGTCAGCAAAGACAGAGGACTATTGTTTGGATCGTGCTCTGAGACCATAAATCACACATTACACATGAGCTGCCATGAAAATTCTAAAACAGGATTATCCGCATGAAATACAGGGTCAGGCCCATCACAGGGCAATTCAAGAAGCTGGCAGCCATCCAGGCCGTGGACGCTTAATTAAATATCAACTTCCAATTGGCGTTTAGGAGCGGCTGCAAGGGCCAATAAGTGTAAGCATGACGTTTGCCTTTCATTTTAAAGCAAATTATTAGTTTCTCCATATCAATATTCTGACAATTTAAAGTGGCAAGAGGCTAATAAAAAGCCTCTTGCCCCCATTTTTCCCCATGAGGAAGTGATGTCAGCCATTATAAGTAAATGCGTCTGCTGTCAAATCTTTGGGTGAGGGACAGACACCTGAGAAGTAGAATGAAGGGCTCCCCACCCCTTCATTCTACTTCTCAGGTGTCTGTCCCTCACCCAAAAATTTGCAACCAAGAGAGTTAGTACTCTGCGAAGCAAGGTGTGGGGGATGTTATGTACATGACCTCCAGGCAGCTGAAAGAACACTCTATTTAACACAGACCCATCTCCCAGGCTGACCTGCAGCTTGAAGCCTAAGAGCTGCTTCATCACGTCCGCAGACACTGGTAGCGCAATTTCTGTAGAATACTAATAAGGTTATGCTCTGCACTTCATTAGGAATTCCAGACTGGAGGCAAGCAGATCATCTATACTTGCTGTCGGCTTGCTTAGGCATAGCTGAAGATTTAGGAATATGTGGTAATGGACTTCATCTGCTCACATGACAATTAACATTTTAGCTGTATGGATTAAGGGATTTAAAGCAGCATTGACATTTCTTTGTATTACCACTTGTTTGCTAGACATTTATAATGCAAGTGTGTTGCCTAGTCGCACTCACCAGAACTAATTAATCACTGTTTTTTGCAACAATACTAAAAATATAAGATAGATATCAATTATATACCTTATTGAACTTATGTCATGTATTATCATGTTTAATTCATCATTTATGTGTATGCTAATACCAGTTCATTGTGATTGTGCCCTTGAAATACAGCAAGATATCCTGAGTAACATAATTGCCCTTTGTCTATGCTTGTTATACTGTCTGCTATTTCTATAATGCATTTTGATCTGTTGGTTAAAAAAAAAGCTTAAGGAAGGGATTTTGAATATGAAGACAGAGGGCAAGCTGAAGCCTAAAATAACTCATTCTGAGTGTGGGGTGTCTAGACTGGTGACAAGGTCAGCTTTTGCAGAGCGAGAGGTCAAAAGAAGTCTGTGGGGAACAAATTTCCACTGTGGAGTTGTCTTCACTTTAATTTGGCTTGGAAAGCTTTTGACTTATGGAAAAATGTTTTTCACAAATACTTAGCAAATTAGAAACTTTTAACTCATAAACCACAACTGCTCCCTTCTGGCTCAAAGTTGGAAGGATTTTTTTTTAATTGTAACGGTTTGCAGAAAGTAGCTCACTGTGTAGTATGTGATATGATGTTTCCACAGTGCAGCTGGAAGGACAAACTTCGCTTTACATCTGATGCTTCCGCTTTAGGAAAAAATGGTCAACAATAGCAGTAAAAGTTAGCTCAAGCTCAATAAGCTCAATAATAATCCCCTAACTCCAGCTGGCTTAAACCTCCTGCCAGCTTGCACCAATATCCTGCTGCTTGTGAGTTTATCTCCCCAACTACATATTCCCCCGGAGGAGAAGCATCTGCCTCACTTTCTCCAACTTCCCCTCATTCCAAGTTTGGGTCCAGCTAATCTGTAATTAATTAGGTGCCTCTGTGGCGGTTGCACTAATTATAGGTCAATCCACTGGTCTCCGCAAGCTTTCAAAAGTAAATCCATCACTGTCCAGGCCAACGTGCTGGCCAGTCAGCGATTTCCCTGCCATGCGCTAACTTCCTTTCATTCAAAGCAGAACCATCCCTGGTGCACTCATTTGTCAAAGGCATCTTGTCACGGAACAGAGGAGAACAGAAAAAAAAACTCAAGTGTCCTCTCAAATGTCCAGAGCGTAGCTTGATTGGATGTAGTATCCTCTTTTAATCAGTGGGTCAGCTGTCAGCAGACTCGTTACTCATGAGAAGTGCCTCAGTTGTTTGTCTAGTAAATTTCAGGTTAATGAGGTGATGAACGAAGAAAATCGCTCACCAAAAACGGTGCGTGCTGGCACCGACTCACGGTTGAGCCAGAAAGAGACCTGGGAAAGGATGACTGTCATGATGCAGGGCAAATACGTCTGAATCACAAAATAGCCGATTTTCCTTTTCAGATGGAAATATGTTGTCATCACCACATATTCTCCTGTAGAAAGGAAAATAGAGAGGAAAAAAAAAAGAGAAAAAAAAAAGAAGATGAATTATTAATGAGGCTCATGTCAAATCCAGACAACGCAGGCACACTGTTGAAATATTTAGAACTTTATTTATGAAAGTTAATACAGATGGAAGGGAGCACAAGATTCAGCATGATCCACAGGGACGCAGTGCCTATGAGCTAGGAGGTTAACTGATTGCTTATATATAACATTACTGATTTGTTATGAACTGCTGGTTTAAATTTAATGTCTCAAAACTAGCAGCAAGTTACTAAGTTACTGAGATGAAACAGCTCAGTCCAGATGCACCACTCTCATCCCTCTTCAACTCTTTATGGACCTCAGGTGGAAGTTACAGGGCTGGAGTCATGCCATTAGATCGAAATGTACTCTTGCACGGGTGGGCTTGGATTCATCTTAGTGATGAGGTTCTTGGGAGCATACAAAGTGTGATCTATGGTTTTCATTTAGTTGTGCTGTGGGTAAATGTAAACAGGTATGCAGCATGGAAATGAAAAATCTGCATATACGAAAAAAAAACAACATATACGAATAATGTATTTCTGTATAAACAAATGAGATATATGACTTGCCTTACTTTCAATAAACTCAGTTTCAAAAATGTCTCAGTTTCTCTCTTTAATGACGATATCTTGGTCCTTTGAGGTTTGAACATGACCAGAGGTGGCAATTCAGAGCTCTATCAGCTAGAGAACATGTCCTCATATCCCTCCTCCTTCCACACTCGAAAGCAGGAGACAATTAAACTGACAAAACAGAGAATAACAAATGTTCCTTGTCCTTGACAACAAACTGAGAGGACCATTTATCTTTTTCAGCTTTGCAGAGGAAGACTGTAAAAACGTCCTTGCCACCGGTAAGCCAATGCAAAGTGCCACCATCATCACAGCCAATTTAGACTAGAGGTTGTTTAAACACATCCCAGGAGTTGCTATCTCTCTTCCTAAGCACTCGCTGACTCATAATAAAGCCTTGTCATGCTGCTTTTGTTATGTAGGTGTTATATGTAAGCTAGGTGAAAAAAGAAAATCTGGGGGAAAAAAACAAAACGGACTAGGAAAACAAACAGTAGAAAGGTTTTGTTGGAATTTCTCTCTCTTGCCTGTGATGATCACTTCCTTTCAACCGTATTGAGTGCTTTCTTGTGATCTCTAATGTTTTGTCCAGGCCAGAATGGACCAAACTAGAAAGTGAATGTAGGAAAAAGAACTAAAGGGAGAGTAGAGTATTAGGTGTCTAGGAGAAAGGGACTTGAAGGCCTCTGGTGCAATCAGAATTTAAGATCAAATGAATGACTGATCAACCACACTGGCAACTTTCATGGGATATAATTTGTTGTCAATTCAAAATAAACCTTAGGACTGGTTTTAACTAGCCAGTAATAGATTCCACCCTCCTCTCATTCACCTGCAAAGGTTTTTATCTCTATGGCTCTGCTGGGCATTTCCACATTAGAGACCTAGAAAGTTGGGAGAATTTTTTTTACTTTTACTTGAAAAAATTCATGAGCACCTCAACCTTAAGTCAAACTTTGAAAACCACATTGCTTTAAGCATTCGCTGCTGTTGAGGGTTTGAGAGAATATTTTCAAGACTCTCCGTCCCTCAAAAGGCATACCGAGTGTGTCTGAGATCTGGGTGCCTCAGCTAACAAGAGATGCCTGTCTGAAGCTGAGTCAGGAAGTTTTGTTGAATACATGCATCCATTGCTCTGCCCTCTAATAATCTGATCTATAAGATAAGATTTTTTTCCCGCAGAAATCCATGTTTATAACCTTTTATTTTTTTTTACATGTCCATCCTGTCGATCGGGAGGCCTGGAGGAAGGCACAATTCCAGCACAAAAGCACACAGACATACAATCAACAAGCCCTTCACTCTGCACCCAGGCCGCAGTGGCCCCAATAACTGCAGCAGAAAGCAGTCGATGAGCTCAGTGCTTGGAAAGCAGGCCAGATAAATTACTCTACAAACGGACACAAATGGAATTTGTAAGCGTAAGCTGGGAAGACACACAAAAAAAAGGGAATAAAAAAGGGAAGGGAGGGAAAATGTATCTATACCGGTTGTCTGCTGTTTATAAACCAAAAAGAGAGGTTCTGTAATAGAAAATTTTACTAGGACTGCTGCTGAATGTGCTCTTCAGAGGATCAATATAGGTTTATGAATATGTTTAAAGACGTTTGTTAAGGTGAATCAACCTCCTAGCAGTTACGCATGACCTTGTAACATACATAACAAACAAGGTGTTACCATTCAATTTAAGGGTCGTAAGATATATTTAGCAAAAAGTTTAATGTGATTTGGTAAAGAGAATACTTGAATTGTATATTGTAAGGCACTCAGCCCCTTTAACATATTGATGTGTAGCATTCCTCATACACTTCACTGCTGGGGGCTAGATTTAACATTTTGCACATGCAATATCAGTTGATCAATTACTAAAGCATAATAACTGCCCCCAGCTATATAATCTACACTGACCAAAGAGTTATAATACGTAATACGCACATGTGGGTTTTGCTCATAGTGCATTCTAACACTAATGTCATCCGTTGTTAAAAGAATAGCAGCCATGCTACAGTAGGCTACCTGTGCTAGAGCTGATGGTCTCCTTTCCTATGACGTGACCCAGCAGGTCATACTGGTTGAGGCGGGAGCCATCAGGAGCCACAGACACAGACTTCTCATCATCTGTCGTCCAGATGTAGACCACCTCGTTGTTGGTGTAAGCATCTGAGAGAGACAGAGGATGGTGAACATTCCTTTTACTAAAATGCAGGATGTTCTCATGCAAATGCTATTGGTATTTATATTCAAAAAGTATTGCATGTATGAAGTAATAAGTGTAAGGTGTAATAAATAAGTTATAATAATTAAGTTGTTCTGATCAGTATAATCATTATGGTCCTAAAATCTAAATGGGCAAAACTCCAAATATTTTAGCATATACATTATAAAAACCAATCCAAACATATTATACATATACACCTACACGTGTTATAATAAATGTTAATTGTGATGCAGAAAATACAGTCCTAGGTAGTTACGGAAATTATTTTACAGTACTAAAAAAAATGGTTACACAAATCTATCTGCTTTATAATGCAAGCATCGTCATCGATTATGAATCCCTAAGAAGATCGACAAATATCAAAATCACATTCACTTGGTATATAACCAAAGGGAACAATCTAACTTAATAAATGCATCTCAATACATTCAATTATGGTTACGCTATGCTGAATCCAAAGTATAATCATTAACTGCCTAGGCCAAAAGAATGGAAAAAGAAAACAGATTTGCAACAGAAAAAAATTCACCCACCAGAGTTTACTAATGAAATTTTGATGGCCAGAGAGAAAAGATTTTGCTTTATTCAGTTGAAAAACCATTAATCAAAGGCTCAGCACATAAAATTTAATGCCACTTCATCTATAATGAATTGTAATTGGCAATGAAGTGTATTATTCGGACTTCAAATATAGAGTTTGCAATAATCAGCTGCTGCCAGTGTTTGCAGAACGGTTTATTTACACCAGCTCTGCCAATGGGGAGTGAAAAGGTCAAAACCTTCACCCACTTTCAGAAAACAGAATAAGGAGAGCCTTAAATTTAGTCACTTGAATAAAACTAATTTATACCGAAACACCAGGAGAGAAAGCGAGAAAAAGAAAAGGAAAATATAAACTTGATCTTGCATATGATCAATACACATTTTACATAAAACACTAATTTTCTAATAGATTTTGACCACAAAGTAAAATGTTTGCCGATTTTCTTTCCACTATGAAATATCAGCAGAATACTTCCATTATAATCCCATCAAAGCTTCACCCATGTGTTTGATGGTTAAACACTGTTCTAAGCAATTCTAAAGTTGGACTATGACTTATGGTAGACTGGTAAATTTTCCAAGAGAACGTGTGGAGCAGATCAGTGTAGTAGTGTGATCATTATGTTGTAACCCCTCACACAAAACTGTGGAACAGCAGCAATGAATAAAAGAGTAGGGTCTATGCGTGGAAGTGCTGATCAGCCGTGCAGACGTGAGGCCTACTGCTGGGTTTCTGGTTTGAACACTTCACTAGGAATTGGGTATGCACACACTCTTTAGTGCTGTTCTACCCGATATGCAGGATAAAACATAACTAAACTCAACATAATTGAATATCCCAAAAAAGTGGCAACACAGGGAAATGGTGCTTGGGAATATCATGCTGTTATCTGTAGGAAAACAGTGCAGGGCAAAAACTACAGATCAATATTTCAAATGAACATTTCTCTAAATTCTAGAAAGCTAAATTATAATGATCCTTAAGTAAGTGCATCCTCCCCATGCATCTTTTCAGTTCATATTGAGTTAACTTTTTTTTGGGCATGACAGAAATACAATTGTCTATCAATGTTATATAACTTCAATATTTTAGATGCTTTTTTTCATGTGTATAAAGCTCTTTTGAACTCTGAAAGAAAAAAGGATGCGTCTTCTCATGTCTACCTTTTTTTTTCTCTGCTTTTTCCCCATCATGCTTTTTTAATTTTAGGACATCTGCTCTGTGCAGTCACTGAGCCCACATGCTCTG
>JAOUQW010000019.1:16708845-16719702 GCA_028565825.1 Olivaichthys viedmensis | reverse complement strand
CCTGTTATCGACCCACGCCTGTGCCCTGACTACGAATATGGAATTGCCTGTACTACGCCTGTCTGCCTGTTACCTGACCCCTGCTATGGAATATGACGATGATTTATGGATTACCCCTAAAATAAATAAACACACTGAATATCCGCACTTGCGTCCTGCCTCTTCTCCCGTGCAGCACACGTTACAGGGGTTTCCGACATGCTTTCGGAGCTCTCACCAGTTTCCGCTCCCCATTTATTTACACGTAGCTACTGACCAATCACTGCAGAGGTGGGCGGGCAGTTCAGGCGCTTCTATTTTGGATTTTGTATGACTGTATGAGCTAGTTCATTGTTTTAATGTTGTTTTGTATTTAACGGTGGATTTTCTTTTACTAAATCTATTATTGAAACATGTCTTTAATTTTTTCGTTTAGTGTCTTAATAAAATATTCAAATATTCAAGACAGTATTCAGTATAATATTAGGAAATTAAAATGTTCAACAGTTGTAGCTGTAATATTTATATTAAAGAGATTATGTTCCGATTATTTCTACCAGACACCTACAAATTGAAATAAATGCATTGACAAATGACAACTCAAAACTGTGCATACAAACCATCAAAAATCCCAAGCATGTGAAGGGGATTTGTTTGTCTGTTTCTATAAATATTGTTTATATTGCTAATAATTTAAATAAGATATATTGTTTATTTTAAAATACATAACTGTATTGAAATACACATAGTTGCCAATGATGTAGCCCATCTCTACCCCATCCATCAGTGAAAAGGGGTCAACCCAATACCACCAATGACCAGATATTATTTGGGTGGTGGACCATTCTCAGCTCATCTCATGCTGTTGCACCTAATACACCCGTACCAGTGCAATACTACTAACACGCCACTATTATTTCAGTGTCACTGCTGCAAAAATAAGGGCTTTTATTAAGATCCGTGGGATTCCACAAGTGGAGTAGCCATGGAGAGGAGTTTTCAGGCTTTTTCCTGAGGCCCGGTCTGAGGGTTGTCTTGTGCAGTTTTCGCACAACGTGGCAATCAGCTGTAACCAATCTCCGTAATTATTGTTGAGTAAAGATGCAGGAAGAGAGTGGCGCAAGCTTGGAAGAGAACGAAAGAAGGAACAGAGGCAGAGCGGTTCAGGACCGTTAGTGGCATTGTATTAATCTGCGTCAGAAGCCTGTTGCTTGGAAACCCTGCGCAAGGGCCTTATTTTTAGTCCACTAGTACAGCAGTACATGCTTTTTGCAATGGGTGTCTAATCAAAAACAAAATTATTATCTTCTCAAAGGGGCAGAAGGAATGCTTCCCCCACCCCATCATTCCTAAGGCTGAACCATTTCTGAGTAGCTTGTTATAGAGTACATTATTGAGTCCATGTGAATACAGTGTACAACCTTCAATTGGCAGAACCTGCTCGTTCTTTTAAAAAGCAGAACACATACAGTACTGTAATTTAAATAACACTGACAGTTAATATGTAAATTTTTTGTGAGCAACATGCAAGCATAACAAAAGCTATGGAGAAAATGGTGGGGAAACATTATTCTGCTAAACTAATCACAATAGTTGGCAAGGAGTCATTGTAGAGGCGAGAGGTAAAAACCTTCAGTTAAAGGGTTATCTGAAATTATGTGTTGACTTTATACAATAACGTATTGTAAGCAAAAGTGTTACAGTTCTTAGTAATACAAATGGTTACTCTGAGCAATCTGTTGAGCTGTGACTTTCTGAGAGATTAGGTACATCAAGCTAACAAATCAACATCGAGATAGCAGGGATGTGAGAAGAGATCAGAGAAGAAACTGTACTTTTTTTTTTTTAGTGTCTGCCATGTTGAGAAATCCAGTGTCAGATTTAATAGTCTAGAAACTTAATTATAGGATGTTTGAGCATAACTTGTTATATTATTTGTTGATTATTCACTCGGCCAATGAGGTGGAATCTCAGAAACCCCCATACACTTCCAACTCATAGGCCTCATTAACTTAATACACAGTAAAGACCCCTAGAAGCAAGCCAAACATGACAGGCTTTATGTTGCAAGAGACTGTGGGCTAGGCAGTACCCCGTTGACTCATTAGAAGTGGGTACTAATTAGGAGTGGCTTGACTTGAAAACCATTGTTGAGTTTTCCTTCATTCCTTCTTTCAAACCTGATAAAAATGACTAATAATACATTGTCTACTAAAATGCAGGGCTAAATTTGGATAGAACACGTTCATTCTATAAAGAACACCTCTCTTGAATAAAAGTGAGAGAGCAGTAAAAGCTAGCACTGTGGTTTTGTACAGCGTTGTGTTTTGTTATTAGCTTTGCCAATATTGCACCAATGTTGGCTACATTCCTAATGAAGTGGCTCTAAAAAACTGCTATAATGATGCAGTTCTAGTCTGCCATGAAGTCCTACTCTGTAAGATAGAACATCCATCTAATGATCGGTATCTCCAGGGATTTTCTAAAAAGGCAATGGAATTGCTAATGATAAAGACTGCTGACTTGGTCATATCTGATGGCTGCTGGCATATCCTCTGAGAGGATTGCACTGAACCTATTGCACTGAACTTGCACATAAAGTGTTTATACATGGATATTATTACAATATTTAGTGGAAACTGTTAGGGATGGAAAAAAAGTCCAAAAAGCTGATGCTGTGTGGAGTTACTTAAAGTTGAATAAATCTAACAGTTCTGGTGGTGTGCGTTAGAACAAACAAACAGCATGCCCTCTATTATACCCGACACTCCATGGCAATGTGAGAGGACTCCAAACATTAATATGCAACAATTACGTAACAGTGGCAATTAATAGCTACCTTCATGCTTTTGAGCCCATTGAACACAACTAGAGATCCAATCCTTCTCAGTGAAGGGGGTTAGACATAGGTTAGTATTGGCTTTCTGACAGCACTTTGCCAATAGGTTTCAAAGATAGGGCCTGTTATAGCTCTGAACATGCAATTAAATCCTAACCTGAGCGGACTGGTATTGAGTGCTGGGTCGAGGCCAGCTCTGGAGGCTAGGCCGATGAAGGAGAGCCAGGTTGCTCCCTGTGCTTCTTTGGAGTCCACCCTCCCAGCTAATCCCAGGCTAACAAACTGCCACGGCTGGCTGCCCAGGAAGGATATGAAAGTCACCAAGAGGTCAGGGTAACTGAACAAAGCCAAAGGGTCCCAGTGGCCAGCTTTTTTTTTGTTTCACTCTGTGCCAAGTCGTACAATGTGTTTCTCTGCTTTCAGATTTTTTAGGGAGACTTGGGATGCAGAGCCACTTTGGGACAATTTAATTAGATGCACTGATTAAAATCCCCAGTTCTGTCCCTGGTTCATTAGTGTAGGCCTATTTTGTACATGTAAAAGTAACTGCTTGTATGATGCAATTACGCAAAATAGTGAAGAAATATTGAAACATTGCCCAAAAGGGGCAATGTTTTTTTATTTTTAATTTAAGTGAGGAACCAGCAATGCATCTCTACAAATGTACTGCAGGTCAACCTCATGTCAGCTTTGCTCTAATTTTTTCAACATCAAAAGCCTTAAAAAGAGATTCAGTGAGGAATGTGATTGCCGAGAATGTCCAGACACTTCAGACATGCTCTTAGATTTGATAAACTGAAGGGAATCTTCAGCTTCAAGTTCATTTGGTTTGTCCTCCGATTGTTACTATCCATTTGTCTCTTGAAAGGAAACAGCTTGACATAGGAGTTGGCTGACACCGTTCTCCCACGACTCAGTGGCGAGTCCCCCCCCTCATTAATTTTCTTCTGCTGCTTTCCGGATAAGAGCTGCTTGCTTCATCCGGGCTCTTCACCCTTCTGTCTGACTGAAAACGGGTCCTCAATAAATCATGTCTCATGCGACGGGGCGGTGTGGCAGAACATATGTGTTACCAATGTGAAGCGAAGACTGTAAAGGCACCACATGTTTCCCCACTTTCTCAGTTTAGCCTGCACCAGTAATGGATGGAGCTCTTTCAAGCGTGTCTTATAGACCCCTGCATCTGCTAAATGCTTACTGTAAGGACACGTTGGATACGTGTTGTATTATTTTTTATCCTGTTTAGGAAAAATCAAACTAAAAGAATACAATTTTATCTAGTATTTAAATATTAACCACCCTTCTCTTTCAATGTATTGAAATGTGTTATTTGAGGTAAATATGCACAAAAGTAAATTTGACATTAATAGGAGAAATAGGTTTAACAGAACCCTAGAGTGTATGACTGTTACATGAGATCAGTGGAAATGAGAAAAGAAAACTCACAAACACTTTAGCCTATCGAGAAATTGCATTGGTTTGAGCCATGTTTATGCTTTAAGAGAACACCTGATGAGATAAGCCATGCTGTGAGAGAGAGAAAATGTGTAAGAGGAGGGAAGAACATTCTACTTGACAGTTGTATGTTTCACTGTTTTTGTACAAGATTCCCTATCTTTATACAGGTGGTAACTTTGCAAACGTAAAGCTGATGTAATCAATGTTGGGGATCTTGCTAAATTCTATCAGACTTAGCCACTAAAGGAGTCCTACATTATGGTGCATACAGTTTAATGCTATGATTTGAGAGGATGACAAATTTATGAGGATAAAAAAATTACACCAGAACCTGCCAAGCAAAATAATTACCTTTTACCTTTACAGTTTTCAAGCCCTCAAATCTCTCAGGTCTTTCAAGCTCTGAAAGGCCATAATGATGTTCACTCTTGTCTCCCTCTTGTTTGGTCCCACTTCTTTCTGAACACTTATTTTCTGTTGTACTCCTAGGGTGTTTTGTAGAATAAATTGTTGAAATTGTAGAGTAAATTGTTGAAATTGTGTTTGTTGTCAACCTTCTCTGCCTTGGCTTCCATAAGATTTATCAGTTATCTCCACTGTACTTATTTCCTACCCTATCAGGCCAGCACTTTGCTTACTGTTCATTTATAGCCTACCTTTGTGCCTGTGCAAAAAATTTCAGTTTCTGGTTACAGAGCCCATGACAGACTTTTTTTTCCCTCTCAGTCCATCTATTTTTATGGAAGTCCTGACGGGTAAATGTTTTAAAATGAAGTTTGTTTCCAAGTCAAATTAGTTTAAGTTAATAAAGTTACATTTATTTTTAATTTAACAAAAACAGCTGAAAAAATTATTTATTAAGATAGTATTGCAGACAATTTTGTTTGGATTAGATTGTTTCATTTCCTTTGAGATGTTGTGTATGGATTTATTTTCTTTCTTAGGGACATGTTAAAGTGCTTTCATCTAATTGAGTCCTAAGAACTCCATAGAGGAGAAATACATTTTAACATTTTAAAAGTCTTAAGTATTTAATTCTTATTCACCATGCATGGTTGCGCTTCATAATCAGGAAAGCTGGAGTGATGCTTAGGGGTAAAACAGTCGTGAATCTCTCATGTCTCAATTAACAACTCATGTCTGGAATGATAAGTGTATGACTTGCATTCTAATGCATCTAAATTCAAACAAACATGCAATATTCCACCAGGATATATGATGTACACTCTCTAAATACATGTCCATGGTACTACTACAAGGAAGCTGTGAAATGCTAGAATTGCTGTTATGTCATCAGTTATGTTTAAATGCCCTGCATGTAGATATGTCTGTCTCAATCCCAGACTTGTTTGGTGATCAAGATGTTGCGACATTCATGAATGTCAATGTCATGGTATGGAAGACAACAACAATCAGCCTTTAAAGGCAGAATAGCATCCCTTGCTCTGTCCCACTGTTCTCAAGCATTAGCTCATACAGTTAACAAAACTCAATTCAGTGCTTTACTCTAACTTAGACCTACATCAACTGCTAAATAATCATTAGCACAAATTTAGTCTAGACTGAGCCTGTCATGACAAATTATAACAGTAACAAGAATTTCTCCAGTGTCTGTCAGCTCTGGTTAGGAATGCTGCAGTGTTAGCGTCTATTGTGACATGCTTTAATGCAGCAAAATAGACTTAGGGTACCTGACTATAGCTCAATTGTCTTTTTGATGACATGGTTCTTTTCACCTTAGCTAGACAGACAAACATGGCTGAGGACATTCTTATCCTGAAAAAATGAAAACAAGGCCACAGTCTTAAAGTACTTCTACTGGTCTAATACACTGTAGAACAGAGGGCCATCTCTGGTCTTAGTCCTATTTACCACAGTCAGACTGTAGACAAACTCCTCTTTAATTAATTAATGACTGTAGATGGTGTAAAAAGGTGTACCAATGTGACTTGTGGTCATAAAAATACAGTTTTTTACACTCTTCAACTTCCACACAACCCTGTTATAAAAAGCCATAAAGGCTTCACAAACAAATTGTAGGGACAAGAGGTGCTATACTTCAGAGGCAGAAGAAGCGTAAACGTAATTTTTTAATAATAAGCACATGGCTGGGGCATGCACCATTCTCAGACACTGATGTGATGTTGTCACAGTGTGTACTTGGGGCTGCATGTTACTGGCTTATAGACCAAAAAAACCCTTTTTCACAGTGGGGAGACAGAGCAGCACGTAAGAAATTCTGAATAATAGTGTTAACTACGTTTATACTAAAAAGTGCCAGGAAGTGACTGTCAACTTTTTAAATATATTTTATGAGGTAAACAGATTTGGATTTACCAGAAGTACTTGACCTTATATTTAAAAACTGCATATTTGGCTTGCAGGTTTTCTGAGACAACTACTGTCCAAAGGTACCCAAGCGTGCAACCCACTCTATCTGTCTCATTTTAATATGACAGAAAATCAAGCAGGCACTTCCAAACTCCTGTACGCAAAATGAAAGGAGGTGGCACATGCATCACAGGCTTAGACAATACAATCATGTCTCAGCACATAACTGTCATCAAACATCAACCTCCCCCGCTCTGTTTTGCACTAGCTCATGACTTCTCAGCGACATACTATCCTCACTAGTGAGACAGCAAAGCGTCCTAATTCAAATGTTATTCTTAGCCTTGGGGAGCAGCGCAGCCACGTCAACTTAAGGCTGAAAGAGAGAACAGAGTTCCATCACCCTTCCAGTACTGTAACTAATGTTCCCAAATATGCTTTTACAAATGAACAACGTGCTACCTTCATTACCAGTTAAGTCCATGTGAACAAACACTATTATAAAATAGGGTTTGCAGTTTTGATTTAGGGTTATACACTCATCAGGCACTTTATTAGGAACATGCACACCTTTTTTTGACCGTGGCATGATTGTTGGTGCCAGACGAGCTGGTTTGAGTATTTTTTAAACTGCTGATCTCCTGGGATTTTCACGCACAATAGTCTCTAGTTTACTCAGAATGGTACAATAAAAGAAAAAACATCCAGTGAGCGGCAGTTCTGCGGCTCTTGTTGATGAGGGAGGTCAACGGAGAATACCAAGACTGGTTCGAGCTGACAGAAAGGCTACGGTAACTCAGATAACCACTCTGCATCTCAGAATGCACAATGCGTCGCACCTTGAAGCGGATGGGCTACAAAGGGAGGCCCTACCCAGTATTAGTATCGTATTCCTAATAAAGTGCTTGGTGAGTGTATACTTCTATATAGATCTTCTACATCTACCATTATTACTGAAGTACACTGCAGTTACTTCCTGGATTCTTCATATATATATAGCCAAGTCTTTTAGAAGTTTAAAAGTCAAGATTTTTAGTATTTACAGGCACAATTCAAATATTTAAAATAATGAATTGATAAATTTGACAAATATTAAGGTTTATATGGTCTTCCCTGAACCATTTTGCTCCATTTTGCTCAACAGCAGCTAGTTTTGAAGGAAATGGCAGCTGTGAACAGGAACAGGAAGTACTTCAGAAAGGAACACGAAGTAGCATCATGTTCATGATGCCCATTCCATTTATATCACTCTTTATTCCATATATATGAATATTAATTTTATATACTGTATATCAATATTCATTTTATATACATCAGTGTTCATTCCACATATTTCTTGTTTGGCATATATCATTCTATACAAGTGGTGCAAATTTCTCCTAATATATACTGTATATAGAAAAGGAACATTTAAATTTCTCTTTTCCATCATATCCATATCACATCACCTCCCCTCTACAGAACCTGTTAATGGTTGATCAGTGGTTTGTCATGAAGAGCCACAGGGCAGCTTTGATTCTCTTTGTTTGGCTTTTTAAACCCTAACCGTTCCCGTGCCTGGTTTTGGCCTCAATTGCTTCCATCTCTAATTTGCAGCGCAGGCTACCTTGACTGTGTTTAAAATGAACCCTGGGAAGACTGGGAGAAAAGAAAGGATAGTGAGGGTTAGGTCACCTCTGCTTGATTTTTTAAATGAACCAGAAACACTTTCACACGGTCACAAGTCCCTTGACCATGCATGTTGACGCACTGAATCCACATGAAAAGTAATTATGTCCGTCTTTTTTCGATTCCTAGAAGTTGGTCTTCTTGCATTATTTTTTATCTTCTGTGGCTAAATAACAAAAGGTGAGTAGAGGTCCAAAACTACAAAACCACAAGCTTGTACAATGTAATGAATTCCTCTCCGAAATCCTGAAGTAGGCAAAAAAGGCAAAAGTAAACTAAGGGTATATGGGAATAAAGACTCACATGGCTCTTTGAATGAGGAAGAGTAAGAAAGCAAGTTCGATAAGAAACATATTGCAGAGAGATTCTTGCTCTCAAGTGTCCTTCTTGAAATGCATTGAGCATTCTGTTAAACTCCACCTAGTGTTGTAGAACTCAGCATGTTGTTATGCTTTTTGGTCTCAAATGCATGCACAAAGGATAGCCTTGCTTGCTCAAGTCAATCAGCAGATTTAGATTAAATAAATATGTTTATAGTACATTCAAAGTTGCCTTTAAAGTATTACTGTAAAATGACATTTGCAGAAAATAATATTTTAATTAAGTGATTATTAAAACTAAAACTGAAAGGTGGTTTCATGCATGCTTTTGATACAACTTAGACCTTGAAGACAAAGATTCCTAATTCTGTTCCTGATTCAGTCTCAGCAGGTGATGATGTTCAATTTTGCAGGTGCACTCCCTCTGAGGTGCCTGCTTTCCAGGTGTTTCTATCTACTTTTACACATTCACACACACCACATTGCCTTTCTGATCTCATTTATCCTATGATGTTTTAATGATAGCCATGGACGACAGCTTCTTGCGTAGCACTCTTTTTTTCCAGGTATGTTGAATTCCTATTTTATCCTGAAATTGCCATAGTGTGCATGCATGTCTCTGTGTGTGCTTAAGTTTGAGGGTGGGAGCAATTGAGTTTAATAGCTTGAGTAATAAGTAATAATAAGGCCTGTGTTATAAGCACGGCCCCTGTTTCATGGTCCTACAGGGATATTATGCATTACATGAATGGAGTCATCCTGCCCCCCACCTCCCTGCCTCAGTGGACCTCCACCTGGGTTAATGAGTCACTTACCTGAGGAGAGCCAGCATGAGACCCAGCTCACCTCACCCTACACAGTGATGGGCTACCTCAACAAGATGGCTGGAGAAGAAAGAGTTCCCACAGTCAGTGGCCATTGCCTCCCCAATTTTGCCTTTAGCCCAAGCTTCAACACCAGCACTTTCCCAGATAGATTGCTGAGATCGGAAACAGATGCCCATTGATGGAGTAAGTGGGTTACTCATGCACACAGACAAACATGCGCACACATACACACACACACACACACACACACACACGCACACGCACACGCTGTGAGTCTCCCACAGTACTGATTGTGATGACCGTGAGACACTGTGTCTGGGAATGAGAGAGACAGAGAGAGAATGTGTTTTTGAGAGATAGAATCTGTGTGTTGTTTAAATGTGTCGGTCTCCACAAGGTCAACTGCCTTCTTGGGCCCAAACAACCTAATTCTAAGTAATCACTGTAGTTGTAGTTCAATGTTGTTCAGAAATAGTGCAATGGCAAACTGAAGCATTTGAATCAATTTTCTCTCTCTAAATTCTTCTTTTTCCACACATTAAGATTACCAAATTATATCAGATAGTGACATTTACCAGATGCCTAGTGGAAATATCTGAAACTCAGATTTAAGACAGTAGTTCACTTGGGTTTTTCATTTATTTATTTATTTGCCGATGGAACATTACTTAGTTTGAATTATGTTTTTTGTGTAATAGACAGAATATAAACCTGAAAACCAGGCAAAGCTGATGCTATACTTGAGCATGAAACAAAGTGACTTTACAAATGGGTGTAGTTATAGGTGTAATGGGCCTTCCCTCTTTATCTTAAATAAAACCCATAATGTACACCACATCTATATTTTAGTGTCTGATTTAATGTTTACAAGTGAAAAATGAACAAAAAAAACTGTAAGTGGCCACGAAATATACATCACAGTACCATATAATTAAATGAATGAATGAATGAATAAATGAATGAATTACAGTTTTTTACTATAGCTAACAAGCATTATTCACGACCAAGTTCTCTTTTTCAAAACTCTTCATACATCTCTCTACACAAATATACAGCTTTTCACAACCATTCATTTTATGTCCAAAATTCACTACAACTATGAAAACACCACAAACATGTCTAAATGTCAGTCAGAGCACAATGAAAACAGCACAAACCACTGGTGGCATTACAGTAGGTACACTATTTTATGTATATATTTGAGGAGGTAAATATGTTTTTCTCTTCTATTTGTTTTTTATTGTAATTACTTGAACATTATTTGGTTAAACTGACTTTTTACAACCTTTATCTTACAAACAGACTGAAAGGAGCATATTTACTGTATGGAATATACTGTGATAGGTGGAACAGAACCAAACAATTACAAGTGCTAGAAATTAAAAATCTAATACCATAAAGATTTATGTGGTTTAATGTAAAATATACTGTAACT
>JAOUQW010000019.1:16659608-16677783 GCA_028565825.1 Olivaichthys viedmensis | reverse complement strand
TCCCTGCTCCAGGGGCGCTGTATCATGGCTGACCCTGACCTCTGACCCCAGCTTACCAACATGCTGGGATATGCGAATAATCAATTTCACTGTACTTGTATATATAAAAGTGACATTATTATTAGCACACTAGAGTTTAGTTTTGAAAAAACTGCAAAAGTCTGAGGATACACTCCTGAAAGATAGCCATCTTTTCATCAGCAGAAAGCTAATAAAACTCCCTCATTGGTCCCTAAAACTTTTTGAAACCCTAATTTACTGTAGCAAACTACACAGACAAGGTTTTCTCGTTTCAATCTGACTTTCCTTTGACAAGACAGGCCAATTTGGCCGAAGAAAAAAAAAATAAAAAAAAAATATCTGACTACTGCGTCGACGGCACAGTAAATGATATCTCTAGCCAAAAAGCGTGACAAGAACGATATCTGAAATGGGGGAAATGGCTAAAGCTTTGTGCTTGAAGCCTCAATTGTAATCCAAAGTGATTACTGTGTGGGAAAATTAGCCACATGCAAAAGCACCATTAGCTAAGCGTGACAGGAGGGCTAAGGTTGGTGTGCGTGTAAAGAAAAAAAAAAGAGAATCTGAGAATGAGGTCGAAACAGAACAGGACTCTGAATATTGAGACGAGTGAATTAGTCGAATGCAATGGAGCTGTTAGCGAGGCGAGCGAGAACGCTTAATGTTAGTGCAGGTGTCAGAGAGAGCGAGGCCAAAAAATGAGGTCAGAACAGGACACAACCTCTTAATAATGTAATGGACGAATTAGCCCAATGCCTAAGTGCTGTTAGCTATTAACGCTATTAAAGCTATTAGCAACATTAGCACTAATGTTAGTTGTGTTTTAGAGAGACCAAGGCCAAGACAGTATAGTCTGAATAATAAAATGGGAAGAATTAGCCAAAAGCAATGTTAGCTAACTGAGGTAATAACGGGACAGAACCTCTGAGTAGTGAAAGAGGAGATTTAGCCTGAGTGTTAAAGTGCTGTTAGCTGAATGAGCGGGAACGCTAAAGTTAGTCGAGTGTGACTTGGCTGTCGAATAATGACATGGCTGAAAAATGACCTTATTTCCTCTTCCTCTACCTCGTCCATTGTTTGGCAGTTAAGCCCGCCTTGCTAGTACTCCTCAATCTTTTTTTTCTTTTTTTTTTATCATCAAAATTCCAAAATCGTTAAAATACTTATACATATAAACTTTTTTAGATAACTTAGTTAACTGAATTGGCCCTTTTCTCAGAGTTTGATGACGTATTTCCACTTTAGCTTAGCAGAGTAAAGCTAGCAATCTAGTAAGCAAGACTGCAATCTACACTGATAGCTTACAGAGGCTAAATGTCACAGATTATCCCGTGCTACTGTAGTGTAGCTTTCTGCTCAAACAGGGCGAAAATGGCTGCTTCTCAAATCACATACTAAGACCTGAGGCTCAATGAATTCAAACATTTAAAAAAATATATATTACTTTAATCATTGTACACGATGTGATGTAAGCAATAGCGGCATAGCTGACGTTAGCTCGCTAACTGAACCAATAGCATTTGCTAACTGTGCTACGTGTGTTTTTATTTTTAAAATTGACAGCGACAATTTTGGTATTCGTTTTTATAGGTTTAAAAAAAATGGTACATTATTTAGGAAAAGAAAAGAAAAAAAACTAAAATAATGTAATGAAGACGGCGTCCTGTTCGAGGTGTTATGTGAGAAAACGTTCTTGTCAGAGATTTTAAAAGAAGATGAAGAAGTCAGAAGAGATCTCCGGTCACCTTCTTATAAGAGAATATAAGAGACTTACGAGGCCGAATGTGTCTATTTAAATCACGGGAAATTGATTTGATGGAGGGCGCAGGGTCATATGGACTGGGATTCCTCTTACACATCACGTCCTTCACACACAAGGACTTACATGAGCCGCTAAGGACGACGACCTGCTGTCTGGGGACTTGATCGGCCTCGACGAGGAACCATTATAAACCCTCATGCTGCATTCTCTTACATAGCAATGCATGTCTCTTAAACCCAAATTGTAACTGTATACTCCAAGTGGAACAGTGTTAAGAAATAAAAATTCCACCATGAAAGCTAATACTTTGGCATGGGAAGAGCTTTAGGAGCTCCATTTCTATCAGGGTTGTTCATATTGATCATCAGTGAGATGAAGAGAAGACAGATTTGTGGATTTTAAACTAAATCTTGTTGCCTCAGGCAGCGAGCTCACAACATTGCTAAGTAGTGCACACTACAGGAGACCTCGAGAAGAACTCGATGTGTGGATTTACCTCGGCTCAATTTGTTTGTCCGATACGTCTTTTAGATGTTCGAGCAGGATTTTGAACTTTTTTTTCCATTAACACCGCAGGTTTATGAGGTGCTCACACTCATTTAACAACACCAAAACCTGTTTTTACATTTTATTTCATTCTTATTTAATACGGAATTCATGATTTAACACTCGGGACAGATCCAGCGATTAGCTGTGTGAGAAAATCCTCATATATAAAACTAAAATCTAGTTGAACATCCCGACCGTTAGCTAGCATTAATTAGCGTTAGTTAGTTAACTAGCTATGCTAGTCGGCTTGTCCTTTGCTACAAGAGCTAATCTACAACCTGAGGTGTATGATTTTTGTAATATAATGTACCGCGATTTTTTATATTGTGGATTCTTCATGATATCATTAATACCCCTGTAATGAAGACAGCTAGCTTTTGTTAGTTAGCTATGATTAGCACTCATTCTTTGCTACACAAGCTAAGTCTGTTTTAAAAGCCAAGAAGCTAGATAGTGATCAGGAGTAAATATAATGTCACTAGAAGTGATGACCAGGGCTTAATTTTTAGGATCAGAAGAAGATTGGTGAGTGCTTCCAATCCAATCCGGGTTTAAAACTTTCCCAGTCGACTACAAACCATGTGGCTTAATCACTTCTAAATGTTATTTGTTTCCGCAACAGTGGAACTAAGGCTGATCTGGCAACTCTGGTAGAAAGAAACACTTTTTTAAAGGGGCATTGTCGCAGTTTCACTTTCCTTCAGAAGTGACCACGGTATATAAAGATATGTGGATTTAAAAAAGATATCTAGAATAAACTTAAATATTGAATTACACTATTTCACATTAATTAGCTGAATAACTGGTTCTTATGCATTTTTCCCCCCCTGTAGAGCTGTAAATACAACATCATGAAACTAAAAATTAAGCATATCTTGATAGGACACGTCTATTTTATTCACATGTCGATAATGAAATGCCAGTGTGTGTGTGTGTGTGTGTGTGTGTGTTGCTAGCCGATTCGGGGCCATCTGCTCTGGGTGAGTGAACCTTAGCTGACTCTCTGTGGGCAAACTTTCCCACCGTCGGCTCTCGGTTGTCATGGAAACTGTTCTGAGGTAAAAAAAAATAAAAATAAAAAATGTGAGAGAGTGGGGATAAAGTTTGAAATTGTTGCAGCGGTGGAAGCTAAAGTTGTGAACATGGCTGATGTTTGACTCCACTCGTGTGTGATGTGTGTGTGGTGTGTGTGTGTGTCAGCCGCCGTTGCATGCGTGCTTCACCTTATTTTGCAAAAAGAGTTGAAATGTATTTATTATAGAGCTTGGAATATTTGTTCGAACCTGACAGGACCCGACTGCTCAGGTAATTTCCCAAATACGGGTTGGGTTTCAATGTTTTTTAACGTTGGGGTTCTCACAGGCCGCCTCCCACTTTTAACAGATTTCCCCCTGCATCTCCCCCTGCTTTAGTTTTCCTCCTTACTTTATTCTTCCTCCCTGCTTTCATCACCTTAAAACAGTTTTTAATCAGGCACGCTGGAGTCACCTGATCGTTTAGTGGACAGAATTTAGCACCGAGGTCCACGAGGTCTACGCTTGTGAGAAAACAGATCAGAAATAAAACAGCGAATGATAGTTTAGTCCATGTTCTAATGACAGCTATTATTGTATACACGGTAATGTAACCAGCGCTGTCCAATTATGTTTAATTCAGCACTTTGGCTGATGTGGTTCGGGTCGGACTCGGCGAAAGTTCTCGGGCTGCATTCAGGTTCGGACAAAATTTCAGGCCCGATTAAAGCCCTAGTTTATTAAATATGGTACACTATACGCTAATTCTGAACCCTATTTGCCAATTTCTCATGTCAATAATTTTACCCGAAACCCATTTTTTCACCATGTGATCAATCATCACTGTCGTCCATGCTGTAGTTCTCAGATTTAAAATTGTAACGCGACCTCGAACCGTTTCTTAAACGCCAGCTCTAATTTCCAAAGTGCTTCGAGCGGATTGAGTCCAGCGTCGTGTTTTACATTGCGCTTTTTGAAAGATTAGCAAAGCCTGAAATGGAATTTCTCTTCAGAACGGCGTAAAGGGGCGTAAAGAGGCGTGTTTGAGATTTTCATCCTGTCAGGAAGAAACCGAGTGTGGCATCAGTAATATTTCTGTCCTCCAGAAGCAGCTGAACTTCAGCTGGATGATCAGTCAGGGTTTAAACCATACACTCTAAAGTCTGTTGGGTTTGTCTCTCTGGGGGAACCCTAAAAGGTTCTATGTAGTACCCTACAACTGAGGGTTTTCCCTTCAGAGAGGTTTCCAACCATCCAAAGAACCCATGAGGAACCCTTCTTTCCAAGAGTGTCTGTTGAGAGGTATAGGTGTCGCAAAACAAGCGCTGTAGAAGAATTTTGGTTATAACTAGGGTTACACAATAATTTTTTTTAAATTAACTTTACTCAAGGTTCTCATCTCTTGTTCTTACTGCTTTCCTAAAAATAAAAATAAATAGCGTAAAGGGGCATAAATTAAGCTGCTAACTTAATCCGCATTTAAAAACGCTGAACTTTATTAAGTTATAATAATAAATATAAGTTTTAAGTTAGAACGTAAAGCTACCATAAATTTCTTTGACTTTGTGCAAATACAGAAAATTTCAGTAGTTCATAAATCTACTAAATTCTGAACTTCATTTCAACTGGTGCAGCTACTACACTCTTAGAAAAAAGGTTCTTCAAAGTGTTCTTTGGATAGTTAAAAGGTTCTTGGCTTCTTAAAAGGGTTCTTATTCAAAACCCTTGCTGACAGTGGATCCAAGATGACGGAGTGGTAGTACGCAGCGGCCACTGCGGGTCCAGAATACATTGTGCTTTTGTTACTTGTAGCCCGTTACAAGTGTTGAATGTTCAGCAGTTTCTGGCGATGATAGACATGCTCACCGATGATGGACATGTTTACCGATGTTTCTGATGAACATTACATGTAATGTCTACATGTCTATCATCGCCAGAAACTGCTGGACATCGGAAAACAAAACTCTACTCTTTGTAACCATAGACTGTTGGAGAAGCTACGCAACTTCGGAATTCTTCGCGAGCCGGGCCTCTGGAACGCGCCATTGCCTAATGCCGCTGGCAGGGAGAGGGGACGCCAAAAGCGGTGCGCGAGGAAGCAGAAGCACGGAAAGCGGGTGGGCATCCGTGCTAGGCTAAAGGCTAACCCTAGCCGCCCAGTCCTACCATCTGTCCTTCTCTCCAACGTCCGCTCTCTCGACAATAAACTGCAGACATTTCCACCAGAAATGAGCAGCAAAGGACAAAGAAAATAACACTTTTGCCCATGAAAGAGGCCACACGCATTCATGCCCACCATGTGTAGAAACGTCACCACAAATAATCTGACCAGATGGAATGTGCAACTTTGGTTTCCATAATGAGATATTTGCATGCTAGATGCTGCACACAGTTCTGGTCTCTGTGAGTCCTAAGGCACAAACATAATGAGGACCTGAGGTAGCAAAGATGGAGATCACTGAAACATGGCTAAAGTCTTTAGACACAGTCTCATGGTTTCTTCAGTAATTAGAGCTCTTGTCCATCATTTGTTTAATGTGCTTCAGATTTTGTGCATCATGCATCAAACATCAGCTATATGTCTGCTTTGACTCCTTGGCTCTTCCACTACTTTGAGATTTTTTTTATTTTATGAAGAGCACTATCGAGTAGTTTATACCACAGGTGTCAACAAGTCATCACTTTGAAAGTATAAACAAGTCCAATTATTTTAGCCTCAAGTATGAAGCAAGTCTCCAGTGCTACATATCAAGCCAATGTCAAGTCCTACGTCTCAGTTTTCATTATCATAATGCCATCTACCTGTTAAGTTATATTAATTACATGTACTTATCCACCAGTGGAAATAAAATACACCAGTGTGTTTTTGTTTAGCATTGTGGCTCTGGTAAAATACACAGGTGAAAGGATACAAAAAATAACCTTTCCTCAGACATTAGTGCTCTCCTTGATAATGTCTGGTTTAAATATTGTTAATGATAAAGAAAGTAAAACCATGGGGCTGAAATGGAAAGACAGCATCTCAAATTGCAAGGTAGGAAATAATAAGGCGCCAAGTATTAAAAAATCCTTATTAAATCCCTGTGGCACAGAGCGGGGCGCAAATGTTAAAAGGGGTTGGGTTTGAATTAATACATTATTAAGAGGTGTGGTTAGACAATCTGCTGCGATATCCAATCAAATCACCTCCTCTCATTCCCTTTAAGAGGTGTGCGCATTGCAATACAGTGACATTTTCCTACTGACATATAATTAGATTTCACTTACAAGTTTCATATTGATTTTTAGTGGTAGGAAGACCGAGCTGGCTGACAGAACTTACAGATTTTATGTCAATATTTTTGTCTTAGTGTCACAAACACTGAGACTTGATACAAGTGCGATACAAGTGAGAACTAAAGCCCAGTGCCTGAGAGCTTTATGCCTAAATGGGAAAGGACTTCAAGTCTTCAATTTACTTCAATGCTGCACTTGAAGAAAATTTCAGCAGCTAATGCCTGAGGTGAAACACCAAACTTCCTGATTATAAATTTTAAGGATGCTTATTGGGTCAAGCAAGGGAGCTAGCCATAATATTACAGAACTACACATTACTAACCCTAGTCATAAATACTTTAAAAAATAAGACAAGTCCTAGCAAGTCACAGACTCGCAACTCAATTCGAGTCTCAAGTCAGTGATGATCCAAGTCCAAGTCTATTTACAAGTATTTCTGATTTTCTCAAGACCTAATTCACAAAAATTGCTAACGAACTTGACTCATGTCCACGTCACTCAATTTGAGTCCTCGCCTCTGGTTTAAACTGACATATATTTCTGGGCTCCCGAGTGGCCCAACAGAAAAGCGTTCGCCCTATCATTGGAGATTGTGAGTTTGAATCCTGGCGATACCACAGCCATCAGTGGTCGGCAGTCCAAAAGCGCGTTATTGGCTCTGGTCTCTGGGTGGGAAGGATGGCATTACTCTCTCTCCCCTGTCGATCAAAGCACACTAGCCAATCTTGGGCACCTGTGAGTTTATTTATATGAAATATGGAATTAGCACTTTCCTCCAAGTGTGTTCAGCTGCCCTGTGATGTTGCATGAGCAGCAGCGGCGACCAAATTGGGGAGAAGATGGGGTACCCCCCCCCCCCCCCACCACCACCATTATTTTATTTTTTTTATAAATAAATAAACTGACATATTTCCATAACAACAAAGTTGGCAAGTTTTTCATAATTTATGAAGTCCCTAACAAAAAACTAGCATTGCGTGAAACACCCAGCGCTCTACCATGTGACATCTCAACAAGGTCTACTAAAGCAGTAGATTGTTTTAAAAGCATTTCATATACATGTACATGGACAGAGGTTTAGTATTAGAGCAGCAACAGAAACTATTTATCATAGATAAGTGCACAACATACACTATCTGGCTGAGGAGATATACGTCCTGAGATACTGTTGCAAAACATGGCATCTTGTGTTTGGATACACAATAACCATAGCTTCACAGAAAGACAAGTACTGGCATAAACACTGAGATGGAGACAAAAGATAACATAACATAATTTTAGAAATTAATTATGCAAATGTATGACTAATGTTGCAGGATACTTCTCTGTCTGTTCACTCTTTTGATCCACCAAAATAAAATTTCTCAAAATTCAGAACACAGCAGGCCAAAAAAATATTTTTTACTTATTAATTTACTTATTTGTACCATTGCATACTTCATTGTACTTTTGACATGAATATGCAAGTTTTGCCATCGGTCACTGCCATAAAAGGTTTATGCATGTGCGGTATGAATCGGGTAATGCTGGAAAATGGTACACATGCGCAATGCAAATCTGGAAGGAGACGCAGATCGGGTATTGCTGACAAGTTGTTGGTGCTGTTTAAATGCATCATTGATGAGCAATGCAGGAGAGAAAAGGAAACAGTATCTTTATTTCGAATTCTCACTATCAATAAAATTATTTGTAGTGTTATAATTTGCTACGCATTTTGTGTTTAATCTAAAAATAAACAGTGTAACTCTTCCAGTCAAAATGTGAAACCTTTTTGGCTCTTTTCAGTAACCTAAAATTCCGGTGTATCCCTAGTATTAACAGAGGTAAATAGAAGTGGTGACCAACAGAACGGGAACCAGATGCCTGCACAGTGGCTGTGTGCCTCATGGGTGAAACATGTCCGAGCCCATTAGTGATGAAGATAAAACAATATGCTACACCGCCAGCACCTGTGGTAATACTGTTGTGGTGATACAATCAGTGGCCTACTGAATGTATAAAACAGATATTCTAGCACATATCAACAGTTTTGCATATGGTAAGTGTAAGATTAAGCAATAGGTTGGCAAAAGTTGCTGCATAGTGTATAGGAGGTAATTACTCTCCATACTCATTACTGCAAAATACTGGCATAAAAGTAGTTAGAGGCAGACATATCCACGCTGTCAATAACAAAAGGAGCAATGTGTTTGCAGAGACAAGGGAAATCTCCATTACATGTTTCACACAAGTAACTGTATGCTTTCGGCATGTTTTTTTTCATCAGTTGTTTCTACATGTTTGGGAGAAGCATCTAAAGGTGTGCAAGGATTAGAAGTTAACAGACAGCTCCTGTGTTGCTATCGACTCCCACATTCTGTGTTTACTTCACAGTCTTCAACAATCTGAAGAACACAGGCCCATTGTTGTGCATTGTTCACAATGGTGACTAAAGATTAAAATAAATAACTGCTTGGAGGTGCAGATCAGAAACCAGAAAACTTTCTTATCATCTTATTTCCAATACAAGTTGTGTTTTCTGTGCCTTGATTCTGAATGTATTACACTTCATCATTCTTTCCATTCACCTCATTCTTCTTTATCAGCACCTTTCTCCACAAGCTAAAACAAATGCTGTTTACATTAAACACTCTTTATGAGTGATAACACTGGAAAATCCAAAATTGTATTTAGTATACTTGTCACTGCTAAGGAATGATGTATGTGGAGAAAGTCCATTATCATACTGTACATCTAAATGAAGATGAGACTGACATCTTATCACTACTGGTTTTCAGAGAAGACTCTTATGGGTAACAGCAAAGGGTCTGCAATTTTAAGAAGTTTCTTGAAGTCAAATTAATTCTATGGTTTAGGTCGTAAGCATAAATAATAATGAAATCGAACTGATTTTGAATAACTGAATGATAACATTCTCTTATTCTCTTATGTATTTTCCTCTTCTCATCACATCAGATTAAAAAAATTCTAATTAATAATGAAATAATTTCAGCATTATATTTTATCCTAGCTGTGACAAAGCATGATGCCCATACAGCATTAATATTTCCTGACATCGATGAATGATTCTATCAATGTGAGATTGTACATACATCAAAATTTATTAAAATTCTCAGGTTCATGAGTCATGCCAAAGCCTGAAGCTGTGCTCTACAATGACATAGACCCTGAAATTAGTCATTACTTTGGATGAGACTGAAATTGTACATGCACATTGACTGATTAAACATGACTAATGTATTGCAGCATTTTAAATAATTAGTGAAAATGATGAGTCTTGAGGCTGGTTTGAATTACAATCTTATGTTAGGTTAGTTTAATTAAAAATACGACAGTGTAACACAAGTACAGTAGCAAACACTGACACATTTTAAAATTATTACCAGACAAGGCTGTACAGTGCAACAATATTGTCACACATGCTTGTAACACAAGAGAAATTCATCCTATGCTAATACAAAAAAGATCACAGTAACACCCGTGCTAAATAATTTTGTGTGTGTGTTGCGTGCATACCTCCATTCAAATATACTATTGCTCAGGATAGTTGTAGTCAGTTTAGATCAAGAGTCCTCTCAGTCTTACAAATCAGAGCAAGCTAGCCCTAACGGTAACACTTTACTGAAGGGCAAAAGTTTTTGTCCTACAGACTTTAATAACCTGTTGCAGGACTAAGTTTGAAACATAGACAGGCTATAAACATAATATTAGATAGAATTGGATACAACAGATAATTTAGTGTAAGCATAATTTTTGCATGCTATCTGAAACGGGGGTTACAGATATAATCCTGAGTGGTTAAGGGGTTTTCCCCTCGTTAATCTGCTGTTGATTAATTACGTTTGAGGAATACCTTTCTTTTTTTTTTGAAATATTGGACATTTTATCTCTGGTACTATATTTTTACTTGGCTAGAACACTTGAAACTTTCCTAGCACCAGTGCTACCTGCTCAAGGTTAACATACATCCCTGCCAGAGGCGAGTTTTCCCAGAAGCAAATTGGTTAAACTTTAGTAATAAGTGTATCTCTCTAACCTGAACATGCTATGCTATACAGTCATGGTTAGTTTTGGTGCAATTTTGTTTTACTTTAAATATTCAAATACTGTTGTAAGCTTATCTACTAGATCTTACAGAAGAAGTAAAACAGCATACATAAGAATCATGTAGTAAAAACTGGAGAAGCTTATGTGCTCAATGTTTAATGTGCATGCTTATTATCTGGTTGTATAATTTATAACTGAGTTGTTTCAGTAAATGAATGTCAAGGTCTTAAGTACACACACACACAGACCCACACACCACATCATTGTTTTGGGGGCAACATCAGTTCAATGAGCAGATATGCTGAGGCTGCGAGCAGGGCGAAAAGCAATCGTATTATAGGAAGAGAGAAAAAAAGGGGGCAAACACAGCAGAGGCAAAGGTCACCAAGGGACAGCGCTTTAGTTTCTGCAATAGAATCAAATGTACATACCGAAGAGAAACATTTTAACCCCATAGAAAGCGCTTGCATTAGATGACCAGCCAGCACTGCCGCATCAGCAGCGCTTCAATCACGGAAGCCTGCGAAAGATGACAGGCTGCTGGATTGAGGGTGGAGGAGGGTTTAAGGCTTTGCTTCTATCATGTCAAAAAGCACATTTATGAAACACTTACTCCAACATAGGCCTCTTCCAGAAACAAGGCAGTGTTCAGGCGAAGCTGGTGGAGCTTAAAGGAGAACTGGTGGTTGGGGTAGGATGTTAGCAATGGTAGCTCTTATCACAAGGCTTTCATGAGTAAAGATGAAATCTTTTGGTGATTCAGAGCTCAACCAGGATCTTAGACTATGGATTCTGTGAACTAAATCAGGGGCACAGTGAGAAATTCCTCCGCAGTTTTCAAATTCCTGCTCATTAAGCAGTGACAATTATTGGTGACATACAAGTAGTTTTGAGAGCAAACCGTATCAATAATGATCGTTTAGCAGGCAAGAGTATTGTACATTGAGTTGACAGATTGTTTAGCAATCTAGATTAACTTGAAAATAAACATGTAGATAATATAGCTACAGAAGACAACGTACTACAGTTTAGAACATTTATGACATTAGAATAATACGTTTCCTCTTACCAATAGTGTCTTGGATGAGTTCTGTTTATGCGAACCAGTGTTGAAAACCCATAACACACGGAATTCAATCTGAAGCCATACACCAAATAGCAGTTTCCTCCAGCTAACAGAGAGGCTGATTCCACAATGGTGGCTTTGGAATTTCTTTAAAAAATAAAATTAAGATGACGTAAAGCTTGATCATGAAACTTAGAGGCTTCAAGTTTCTATCATGAAGACATTAAAATACTGCAATGATCTGTATGGTATAGGGCCCATGGGTGCCATTCACTACGTTGGCTGAACCGGGCAACGACCACTGTAAAGATGGATACATCAAGTATTCCAACCATGCTTACATACTTAATCATTTTAATGTTTTTCCATATTAATGCATAAGGTCCAGTCTAATAGGTACTAGTTTTGGTTACAAATTTTACATAGCATAATTTCTCTGTACATACTAGAACACAGAATACTATTATCCACCTCTGTATAATTAAACCTCCTTTACTGAGCCTGCTTTCCAGATTCCATGCCAAAGAACATGCCAATCTATTGATTTTGTACAATTAAGGACTACAATGGCAACATGCATGTTAGGGTTTCCAGGTCATATTTAAAACATGCAAAACAATTATACAAGCAAAAATGACAAGCTGTCAAGAGGATGACAAGTGGCATTATATGCAAATAAGTAACTGTACAGTTAAATTAACACTGTTGGAAGTGCTTCCTCACATATTGCATGCAACATATAGTGTACCTTCAGACAACAATACAGTAGCTTGTTTTGACTTAAATAGTATTAGAGCAGATAAAAGTTTCAGATCTGGGGTCAGATCAGGATTTATAATCATACATTAATATATTTCCACAAACTGATAGTCAGTAATCTATTTATCTAGTAATAATCATAATAACTAGTAGTCGACTGGTAGGTTGTTTTTTTTAAGGGCCAAGGATACTTTGAGAGCAGTGAGGCCAATGGCTAATAAAATGCAGACATTGAAATGAATTGTAATTTTAAGAAATTAAAATAGAATAAAATTACATTACTTTATTCTTACATTACTTTACTCTTGTCTGATGGTGTGAGTTTTCTTTCCAGATAAAATATTATGTTTAATAAACTATTATGCTATTTTACATCTGTAAATATCAATAGGGTCTAACTAAGTCTGTATAATGTATGGGTGGGATATATTTCATAGAACTATCCCACACAACTAAAAATTTAAGCACTCTTCTTTATATAGGCTCTTCAACATAAACATCTGTTGCGCCACTCGGGAGCCCTTGAAAATTATTTAAATTTTCATAATATTTACGTATTCCAAGGCAAAAATGCAAATCTGAATATTTAAGATCCAGTTTTTTTTGTTCCAAACTTTTGTTTGCCTTTAAACATGCATTTCCTAATCTTTTTGATAAAATTAATCTTGTTGCTTGATGTAGAAAAAGAGTTCTGAATAAATGCATGTCATTTATGGCATAGTTATTTTCACATATTATAGTTACTTATTTAGTTATTTTGCAATTCGAACGCACAGTTGAGTGCCACTTCAAATGCTCATTCTGTGTGTGGTGGCATACAATTATAGGATAATTAACATTCAAATACTGAGTAATTACAATTCAAAGGCAATTTTTAAAAAGAATTTGACAGCCCTAGCCTAGCGTTTTTACTGTTCATCAGAAATATTTGTTTAATGCATAAGCACAACGAAAACGTTCAATAATCACATATTCGGCATTGAAGCAGAATCTTTCCAAAGACAACCCCAATGCATCTAAGAGTTTTTTTCTATCCCTACCTTCTATTATCGTGTTCTATTATCAGGTTGGCTGTTTTTACTACCATGATTCTTAAACTTGTTGCTGAATGGAGCTAGGTAAGCTACAAGATAAATTACAGCCAGATGCTCTCACTACTAATGATAGCCTAGACAGTTTAGTAAACAAGAACCTTTCCATGTTGTTTTGCTAAGAAATCTTTACATATTATTAAAGTAAAGGCTTGAATATAGTAAATCAACAGAAGACACCTTCTCATAAAATAGTACAGTAGTTTGAATTATGCATTGGAATACAAGTGTCACGCTTTTTTGTGGAGTCGGGAAACTAGAGGCAGTGGATACAGGTGGAAGCCTTTTATTTAATCTAAACATATACAGGTATCTACACGAAACAAGCAGAACAGACTGGGACTCCATACAACATGAATGACAAGCGAATCAAAGACAAACAGGACTGAAACACGGAAATACTTATACACATACTAATAGGGGACAAACGAGGAACAGCTAGGTATAATTCACATGACGCAACAGGGCGGAAACTAGACAAACGCGCTTCTGTTTACGTTTGTCTAGTTTCCGCCCAGTTTGCGCCACGCGGTCACATGCACCGGCGTGCACGTGAGAACAAGAGTAAGCACAAGCATATTAATAATATACTTATTTTCTAATAAAGCTTCTGTTAGAAAATAAGTAAAATGTTACTGTCTGTAAAATGTTTATACTTTCAAAAATCCATACAGTATCAAGACCTACACAGTATCAACACCTACAAGATCAGCTACACATTTTTTCAGGATTAATTCAAAGTGAATAATTGAAAGTCTCCAGTGACTAAGAAGTTTGGCTCTCTGCATCCTGCCTAATATATTTTCTTGTAATTTTTCTCAGAGGAAGCATACTTATTTGAATCTGTCAGTTATGGCAAGCACTGAGGGAGAGAGAAAGATTTCTCAATTTATACATCTCATCTTATGGATGACTGTCACGACAAAGTCACATGAAACACATCAAGATGCTCAGGTTCCTGTGGGACTCCTGGTTTGTCAATATCATCATTTAAGTGTTGGGGTATGTCAGTGTGCATTGCAGCTAGTGTTGACGCACATATTTTACAGGTTGTTTCTGGCCTTTTACCCTCATCCCTACACACTGATGTTTCTCCACCATCTATAAATAATCAGCTAGGTGTCAGAACTGTGACAGCCACATCACTTGCAGAGGTCTCCATTTGATAATCTGCTGCTCTTTAATTGATCAACCCTCATGTCCTCCCCTTCAAAAATGATCAATGCAGTATGCAATTTGTGGCTCCATTTCTCAGTCTGCTTAACACCTATTGAGATCATTAGCAATCAGTCTGGTTCCCCTCCAATCACAACTGACTCTAATTAAAATGATGAGTAGGGTGATGATTAATAGGGAACAAACGGCAGTTAAAAAGTTGACTTGGCTCTCAAGCTCGCTCTGACAAGGGGGAAATGAGTACAGAGAACTCAATACGGGGCTGATGAGACTGCATCCACAAGACAGGACAGAGATCTAGATGAGATCTGACTAATCGTCACATAGTGTGCCATAAGTCCAGAATGGATAGTGTCAGAGACAGGCCAGGCGTTTTCATCGAATCGGTGTCATTAATGCCTGAGAGCCAGCAGCCATAGACAGAGCCTGGAAGAGGATAAAGTTAAGCTACAGAAGAGCTGTGACACTGTGGCCTCAATTTGCTCAACCTAAAATTAATGCTTATCGGTGACTTCACAAGACTATTATTTCTTTTTTCTCCTTGCACATCCATGAAATCTTGAAGAAAGAGTGAGAAAAGTATGACATGCAGCTCTTAAGCTATATAATAATAATGGGCCAATCATTACTATTCATTCAAGGAATTTGCCAAATTTTTTGTTCATTATCTGTAATCTTACAATAAACTCTGCTAAAGGCATCTAGCAGTTGCTGCAGGAGAAAGCACAGTGACACATGATTACTGGAAGGCAGGTCATAGGGTGACATTGCAGCATGGATTGTGAGTCATAAGTGACCAAGGCCAGGTCTCTCCTTCCTACATATCCCTGTTCCTTCGCTGCTTCTACCTGTGAGTGATAAGCTCCTGAGTAAGGATGATTTGGCTTTTTGGTATTAAAAAGCCCTACCCAGTTTAACTCCTGTCAAACAGTATTATTATCCTTCGAGTGACTGAAGCTCGCAACATCTCCAAATCCAGGACAGCCTTAAAGTGCACCGATGACAGCTATGTGTTGTATGCTAATGGGGTAGTTATGCATTGCCTCTATTCTGACTTCAAAGGAGGAAAGCTAGGAAATAGTTGTGCTCAGTAAGTGTGAAATGTGGAACAATAAAGGAACATTTGTCAAAACAAGTATGGCATGCCTTTCACATGGCCTCACTGTGAGGGAACAGATTCCAAAGCTTCTTTATTGTTTTCTATTGAAACAACTTGAAGATGATGAGGCCTTTTTTCCTCCACATTAGCATTTCTGCACCTGACATGACCTGGTCAGTACTCACTGACAGCCAAATGCATAAACATGAATGTCTAACTGCCATACAGTCACATCTTTCTGTATTTATTTCCCCTGTGAGCTGAGCACAGACTGCAAATTCCACTAGGTATGTGGCAAGGCTGCTGAGTCATCACCACCTTTCCCCCTTCAATAAAAAGTCTCAGCTGTCCTAGCTGTTTCATTTTTACCTGGACCCTGATCGTCCTGCCTATTGTGAAAGAATCTATGAATTGCTTTATCAGTCTTTAAAGCTAGAGGCTGATGCCACTGCCACTGGAGCAGGTGCAGTGTTATTGTGAAAAAGATGAACTAGGTATATATCACCTTAATTTTCCAAGAAATGTAACAGATATAATTTGAACTACTCAGCATTTAGAAAAAGACCCCAACCTTGTTACTTGCGCTACAACATTGAGTCTAAGTTGGATCTAGCCCTCAGGAAGTTGTAGTACATTAACTATAGCTCATTAGTGTTTCTTCATTGTACACTCCTACAAAAAAGAATTCCTAAAGGGTTATTTGTATAGTTAAGAAAGGTTCTACTTGGAACCCTTTCTTATAGATCCTTTGAAGGCTCCCCCAGAGGGGCAAACTGAAATACCCTTAAGGGTGCTAGATAGAACCTTTTTTAAAGTGTGTATGTAGAATTTTAATCAACGACTGTTTAGGCAGGCCTTACTTTCACAAAAGTATCCCCTTGTAATTAATCACAAACGAGGGTCTGAAAATGTGGTGGCTGATGCTTTATTACTTGCATAGTCTCTGTACTTTGGCTGGTCTTTGCTCCGCCTTTAAGGGAATGTGTTATGTCCCTGGATGTATTATGATGTCTTGTGTGTTTTCCTCTCTCCCTCTACTATGTGGTTAGTGTATCCGAAAAGAGACGGATTTGACGCTGGGATTGGCAGAGAGAGAAGGACGTCACAGCAGTTGAAGGGTATTAAAAATAAAATTAAAAATAAAATTCTAAATCTGTTTCAGATATAGTAGTTGACATCCCTTGTACTTTGTAAAATTCAGCTTTATGCTAGCCTTGTATTTTTGTAGATTTTGTCTGTAGATAGGTACCAGACAATTGTAATCTGTCACGCGCATGCCGCCTCGGTTGCCACAGCGACGTATGCCACGCTCCCATAGTTTGTGTTTGTGATTCCCTGTCTCATGATGTGATTGTCCTCACCTGCATGTCGTTTGTTAGTGATTAGTAAGTGTTTAAAAAGCCCTCTTGTTTCTGTCCAGTTTGTGCCTGATTGTTTGATGTTACGTGTGTTTGTGTAGTTGAGTTAATGTGTAAAATAAATGTATGTTTGTGAAGAAATGGCTTTGCACTTGTGTCCTCTGTCCCGCCGCTACATTGTGACAATACCCTGAATTTCCTGACAAGGGAATGAATATTATTAAAATATGCATATCAAATTTGATATGCACAGTGTTTTAGGGGTAAGACTAAAAGAAGGTGTGGCGCCAGTAGGACACAACCTTCATAAGTGGTCCCTGAGACACCAGCAACTGTCTATTCCATTGTCAACAAACTCAGAAGAAAACTACAAAATGAGCCGGTTAGCAATTTTGTAATACTTCTGTTTTTAAACAAACATAGTAACAACATGAAATAAGAACCGTTTCACAATATGAAAACCACGGATAAACACATTATCTCCGGGCCAGCCGTTTTAAAATGTTATTTTCGAGGAACTGCGACCTATTTGAGATCTAATCCATTAAAAAGCTGGCTACCTATTACACACAGTTTGAGAGCCTTCCTCCATTTCTCTTATTGGTACATTTGTGATGCCCTCTAGCTTTATCTTTTACATAATGCGATTGTTTTTGTTTTTTTTATTCATGAAATGGAGGCTAATGTGTCTGGGTTCACAAACTAACAAAGCTTGACCAACTATGAACATTACAAACCTGTAAAAAAATAATTTGCTAAATAACTAATCACTTATCCCATAACACACCACTTATTCCAAGTCATTGTATCAAATGATTATCAATTAATATCAAGCTACCTTTTTTGAAAGAAGCTAAATAGGATAGTGAGGAAAGTCCTTGCTGTCACGCGCCCGGCTGAGCGCGAGACAATAGCGTGGCGGTTGCCATGACGACAACCGTCACGTCCCCGTTGTTTA
>JAOUQW010000019.1:16642695-16654741 GCA_028565825.1 Olivaichthys viedmensis | reverse complement strand
GCACGACAGTAATTTGGTTAGATTTTTGGTTTGGTTTTGAGTTGAGTAGGGTTTAATGCACCGTGACGTCACTCTCGACCATAGACTTGCATTGAAATATAGCCGCTATAATAATCTCAGAAACCAAACACAGCACAAACGAATGACAAGTTTTATGCTATTTCTTTTTTGATGGGGTGCCAGCTTCATGGAGGTCTGTATTGGGAGTATCACATGTATGTCACCCCCTAGCTACTTCTTTTTGTTATATATGTCACAGTGGTTTGGAAGTCAAATATAAATGGATAGGTTTTACTCTTTCAACAAAATGTTACTCTACAAATAGTGTTTTAAAATATAAGACGCCATCCATCAGTATTAGAAAGAGGGTTTTTATATACACCGGCCACTATCATTTTATATACACAACCATCCATCCAGTATTAGCAAGAGATTTGTTTTATAAAGCCTACTTAAGTTTTTTTTAGATAGGCCTAATGCTCATAAATATTCCCTAACTGCTAAAATGAACATTGCTTGTGCTAAATTGTTGCTTACTCTAGAAGAGAAGAGAAGGAAATTGTCCTGTATGAGTGCTACTGTAGCTACTAGACAAATTCAGAGGCTATATTGCTCCTATAGGCTTGTTTAATAGAGTAGGGCTTCTCCTATGTTCCATTTTTCTCTCTATTTTCTCCACTCATGGTTTGCTGTAGTTATACAGCAGCTGGAAAAGTCTCAATCGTCCAGTATAAAGCTATCTCTGCTTCACAGAGGCTGAACTGCATGCCCTTCACTTCTCTCCACAATATGTGCATGTGGGCTGTCAGAGTGTGTATATGTGCTATATGTTTAATTCATATTAGTTATTTGCCAGCGTGTGAGGTTATTCAGGGGGCTAGGGCTAATTCATCCACCCAGATATTATTAGGTTTTCCTAGATATTGTGCACCATATAATAAGGAAACATGCTTAGCAGACACACAAGAATCAGGAAGGAATAGCTACCCAAGATCTGTCAGCTATTTAATTAAAGAATCATGCTCACAGAGGAATAATGCTATGCAAGCCTGGAATTGGACTGCTCTTGAGGTGTTTCTTGGCTTGCCACATGTGTCTCAGAGCCCCTTAGTAGCGTTCTGATTTCCTGAATAACCTTTTATTACAATAATTTTAACATGGCTTTACTGTGACAGATTTGGTAAGAATTCGCACAAGCCAACTTGTCTGAAAAGTTCAGAATGTTTAGGGTTTAGTTGTAGTAGTTTTTCTTACTCGTATGAAATTGGATTTCTAATGAGATCAGATTGATTATTTTAAGTCTGAGTGTTTGTTCATTACTATTGATTTGTGGTTCTTTTGAGGAGCATGTTTATGAAAATAGCTGGCCACCAACAATTCAGGAAAAATAACTGGGTGGGGCATTATTTGAAGGGAGGTGAATGAAAAAAATCCTGCCTGTGAAATTCAGCATGACTTGCTAATCTCAGTAACAAACTCATCAGATTAGCCAACACTCAAAATGTATCTCAAAATGCTTGAAGCCAGTAAAGAAATGAAACAATTCATTTCAGCCATTCAAGCAATTAATTCTGCCTGGCTGGGGATGCACAGTTTTGCCAAGTAGATTTTGAATAACGTACAGAACTTGGTGAAATAGAACGAGCTCTGCTATTTGTTAAATCGCTATTGAGCCTGAATTGTACTTTAAGTTGCCAATTGATTTGGCAGCCTGGGGTTGATTTTAGAAGGCAATATCACAGTAAATGAGCCAAACAGACTTTCAGGTGCCAACAAATGCTTTTAGTGAACATATGCCATGCTGAATAGAGGCCATAGAAAAAATCATATCAATGTAAATTATTTTTTAATGCTGTATACTACAATTAACTCTCACATGAACTTTATCAAAATTGAACCAGACTATGTGTATGGCTTTTTGCCTAGTTCTCTGAATGAAATACTTTTATGGGCAGCTATAAACGGCAGGGTTAAAAATCAACATGTACATTAGCCAAAGGTTAGGTGGACACAAACTATGAAGAAATTAGGGTAATTGTTCGAAACAAATTATTTTGTCATTGCTGTTGAATATGATGAATGAGCTTGTACTGAGGCCAGTCTTATCTGGGATTCAATTTCATCCAGACATCTGTTGTTTTGCCTGATAGAGAAGCTGTCAAGCCTTGAGGAAATGTCTGTTGCTGCAACTGTTACCTTAACATAACTCATGTGTTTGAATCTGCCTATTAATCTCATCTTTACAGGAGAAAAAGAGAGCAGCAGCCCTCATGCCAGAGAGACACGCTTACTGCTCTGGCTGAAGACAGTCAGGCCCCTCTATAAGACTGTTCTCCGTAACGTGATGACAAGGACTTAGACATTCAACATGGCATTCAACTAGCCGCGCACTCTCCTAGTTTAAACCAATCAACACCACCTTGCTATCATCTAGCATTGGTTCTCCTCTGCACTTGGCCAGAAACAACAAATATACTATGAATATTGTCACAGTTTTTAGTTTTCAGAGAGCTAAACCAGTGTTGCAATTGCCAGGGGAAGCCATGTTATGCTTCTATTTTCTCTTTGCAGAGACTCAGTGTGAAAAACACATTGGTTATCTGGCTTTTCCCATGTTCATGACAAAGGACAAAACCTGTCTTTTGCCAAAAGCAGCACAAGTATTTTTCTCTTGACAGAAGAGGTGGTGCTTTGAGATAATGCATTGTTCACTGGGCAGCAGTGGTGGCACAGGGGCATATTTTGAGAATGATTAGCTGTAATCTGTGAAGCACACAATTCTGAAACTCCTGTTGCGTGTTTTGTTCTTTGGCTTCGGTCCAGCCTGCATAGCCTGAGGTGCACCAGATCAGTGCAGACCATACAGTTCTTCAAAACAGCAGAGAGAATATTGTCTTCCATCATTACCGCTTGCGGGTGATGCAAATATTGCTATTGATGTACAGTAAATGCATCTAGTGTACTCAAACAGTACACTACATAACCAGAAAAAAACAGCCACCTAGTTTGTAGTGTTATTTAATTGTTTATTTATTTTTAACAGGAACACATTAATCAATCCAAAGGTAAATTATCCAACTGGCTAATTTCCAACTGTAATCCCTGAAGCTAGGCATCATTAGACAGAAACTAATTCTGTCTAATTCTGAATGCCAAAAAAAGGAAAAGGAGTTAGCAGTTTATATTATCAGCTTTGGTTACTCTATGCCATTACCGGCAAGATGTTGTCAATGAAACTAGACTATTTATTCAAGTATTTCAACATGTGAATAAATCTCTGATAAATGTGGTTAATTGTTATTGTGGCTAAATTTATCTTCACTTCACAAATGACAGCTCATCTTCATATCAGCAGTTTGACAGGGCACCAGTGCATGCCCCCAGGTTAGCCACTAATCATGCCTTGGCTGAAGCAGGGAAAGTTGAGATTCATGCCACAGAATTGCTCACCATGATTAATGGATCCTCCTAGAGGATAGTCTGAGATGCAATTACAGAAAAAAAGCCAGAAGGTGCTACGCTAACTCACACTTCTGAATGTCCCATAATTGAGCTGCTGATTGAGTTTGCATGAGGACACAAGGCTAGAGAAAGCATCGTGGAATACACAGGACTTACACAGATGTGGATGCACATTTATGCGACATATGTGAATTCCACAGGGCTACAGCTAAAATGATTACTTTCATATTGTAAATTATATCTGCTGTCTATAATCAGAGCATATTGTTTAAACTCAATGATATGTGATTGTAAAGTAGGCAGTTTGTACAATAGGCAACTTCTTATCCTACAGATATGATAGTGTCAATACAGGCTAACATTCAACATGAATCTATCAAAAATGACAGAACCACAAATAGTAGAGGCTTTCATCTATGAAAAATGGCTCTTCAAATTATAATGACAGCACAGTGATTCATTTTTGTGGCACCCTGCTTCATAATTAACCACAGCTTTCATTAGATAAAAAAGATTAACTTACTGTATGTTAAATTCCAATCAACTGAATAATGGCTGAACTTTCCCCTGCCCTTTTCTATGATCATAGAATTTTTTCCTTTCATGATATATGCTGTGACAATTTGACATGTGCTCCTGCTCTGTGTATTCTTTCGTTTTATTGCCACAGCTTTTATTGCAGGTTTTTTGAGCGGAAGGAGATGCGTTTTCTTTGAAAAGAGGAAATAAAAGGGGAGCCTCTCCATTTTATCAGTGGAAGGTTTACATAAACCTAAATTAACCATGCTTGATCTCAGTGATATTGTGTGATGTCAGAAACGTCAGGTTTGTTTAATCTCTCCTAAAGTTTGATTTAGCACTAGAATATTTATTTGATGTGAAGAAACCCATCGCTGTCATGGTTGGGTTCGGGGGTGCGGACACAAACGCGAGGCTCTTTTTCTTTCGCTTTAATAACATCTTTATTTCGACAAAGACCGGGTTTTAAACTAACACAAGGCAGAGGGGCGTCACCGGTCCCGAAGCTTGGGGGCAGAGCGCTGACATCCTTGGCGGCGGCATCGATGGACACCCGGGGGCCACCCACCGTGGTGTCCGGAGGCAGAGGGGTGTCACCGGTCCTGAAGCTTGGGGGCGGTGCGACGACTCCCCCCGCCCGGGCCCCAGTCGGTGCTCCGTCGGCGAGGGAGAGCCACCGAAAGAGCTCCACCAGCCCGGGTGCGGAGGGGCGTCCTCGTCCCCAAATCCCGGGGGCGGCGCTACGACGTCCTCCCCTTGCTTGGATGGTGGATGAACGCCGTCGTCCCCGAAGCCCAGGGGCGGCACTTTAACGTCCTCCCCATGCTCAGGGGGCGGAGGAACGTCGTCGTCCCCGAAGCCCGGGGGTGGCGCTACGATGCCCTCCCCTTGCTTGGGTGGCGGAGGAACGTCGTTGTCCCCGAAGCCCGGGGGCGGCGCTGCAACGTCCTCCCCCTGCTCGGGGGGCAGAGGCACGTTGTCTTCACTGGGGTCCGGCGGTAAGACAGCGTAGGACACCCGGGGGCCACCCTCCGCGGCGTCAGGGAACTCTGCCACGCCTCCAGCGGCGTCCTGGAGCTCGTCCACGTCTCCAACGGCATCCGGGAGCTTATCCACGCCTCCAACGGCGTCTGGGAGCTCCTCCATGCCTCCAACGGCGTCCGGGAGCTTATCCACGCCATCTATGGCATCAGGGAGCTCCTCCACGCCTCCTACGGCGTCCGGGAGCTTATCCACGCCGTCTATGGCATCCGGGAGCTCCTCTACGCCTCCTGCGGCGTCCGGGACAGCCTCGGCGGCCGTTACTAGCCCCCCCCTCCACTCCTGGGAGAGGGGCAATCCGAACGGGGGCGGCGCAACGGGAGGAGCGAGCTGTTGCGCCGTGGTCAATGCTGCTATGCGGGCAGCCAGGCCGTCAATCCGCTTCTGCCTCTCCTGGCTTTCAATGCCGACGAGGCGCCAGCCCTCGGCTTCCCCGGCCCGGCGTTGTGTTCAAACAAAACACAAGCGCGTGGCCACGCACGTGGCGGCCGTCGGCAGCCGGGCGCGTGACAATCGCTCTCTCTCCTCTCTATCTCTTTCTAGATGCCTGTTTTCCTCCACATGCCTTCCAGGCAATTTCATGAGATATGAATGATGTTTTAGCTCTTGTTTTTAGATGACTTGGAATACATTTTGACCACCAATCTGACACATGGTTAAAATTGAACTTGCCCATTTTATGCTTTATATACGTAAGGGAGAAATTGTTACTGGCTGACTAAGATCGATAGGCCTCATAATCTTATTTCTCTTGGGGAAAAAAGGTTCTTTACAGTGCACTAACACTGTTGCTGAATATCTCTGATGTAGATTTTGAATTCATATACATTATGAGGTCCGAATTTTTAGGTCTGTTTATATTCACTTTTCCTTTCCCTGAAACATGAAGCCTATTGGATCTTTTTAAACTACTGGTCATGTAGTACTAATCGCTGGCCACATAGATTGCTGGGCATTTAAGTGCCCAATTAGGTGAAACTCATTCATTCATTCATTCATTCATCCATCTTCAGTAACCGCTTTATCCTGGTCAGAGCCCATTCCAGGAATACTGTGCACAAGGCAGGAATACAACCTAGATGGGACGTCAGTCCATCGCAGGGCATCGCACACACACACACACACACACACACACACACACACACAACCCTAGGGGCAAATTACAGTCGCCAATCCACCTACCACCATATTTTTTTAAACCGGAGTACCTGGAGGAAACCCACTCAGACACAGGGAGAACATGCATAACTCCACACAACCCAAGCACGTAACCCAAGCTCAGGATAGAACCCTGGACCCTGGAACTGTAGGGCACCAACACTAGTAGTGTTTGTATGTCAGGTATGTCCGTTGAATTCCCAGTTAGTTGAAACTGTTTGGTTAGCATACTAGCAGTGACGGAATAAACTAGTTAACTAACAGGTGAAGAGATAGATATTTTTCTGGATAGCAAAAAAGCTCTGGCCATGGAAAGCACCTGACATACCTGAGATACAAACACTACTAGCAGTATACACCCGCTGCAGCATTTTACTGGTGCCTCACTTTAGAATCCAATAGTACTGTTTTTAGAAAATAAATCAGAGGCACTGCAGTGAAATCCCCATAATGTTGTTTATAATGATGTCAGCATAAATTATGTGATGCACTGTGTCTTAAATTGCTCATGACACTATTTCTCAGCTGCATTGCGTATGAATGAGGAACATGAATATACAGTTTTATGGCGTGATAAGGGAAAATGTAATGACGCCAACTGTATTCCAGCACTGTGGGTGGTGGAGGACTGCAAATGGCGTGATTTCTCTTCTTGCCTCAGGTCTTTACACCATCCAGCTCTTGCTCTCTCTCTCTGGCCCACACATCTGCTGAGCATAACATGTGTACTGACTCTGCTTGCTCTTGCCTTCCCAAAACAACTGGACCGCAGATTCAGCTTCTATGATACATTGTCATCCATCTGGCAGGCTGGCACAATAAGAATGCTGCCGCATGTTCACTGGCAGTAATCATGCTAATTAGAAGTGCCTACGTTGAAGCAGCTGCTTTTTCCTGACTAGGCTCTCTGCAACTTGCACAGAAAGCTGGGTTGAACAGAAAAAAAGCTAACAGGATCATCACCATCACCCTTTCAGTCAACACTCAAGATACAGACATGTGAGAGCAGGAGCACTCAAATTATTGCCAGCTCCAGGACTTGAGGCATTGGTACCAGGCCATCAAGGCAATGAGTTTCACGTCCAGAACAACCTCCAGGGTTTTGGCAGATAGGTAGAATGAAAGAGTGGTGATGAATGGACAAAGAGAGAGAAAGCTAAGAGAATGAGGCTGTAAGAGACTGACTGAGAGAAGGGAGAACCTTGACACACACTTGTGAACATTCATATATTTTCACATGCTTTACACAGGCCTACCTACTGTAGACATTACATTCTTAGCATATTAGCAAGGCAGAATATGAATCACAACAGGCAAGAGGGAGCTGTCATGCTTGCACAAACAAACATTCCCCACTGGCCTCCAGAATGACAGTATACAGTATGTAGGCTATATACACCATCCACATAAAAAAAGTGCACACAATAATAAAAGCAATTTGTTAAGTCCTCAGGAAGATGATTAATCATTTCACCACACACACGTGGTGACTCCACATACAGATTCCAATGTTGACGCACTAATAGTGTCAAACTATTAAAGAAACATTAATCGAGTTAATGCTATCCTTTGTCTGAATAATAATTCATCACACTTAAGGATTCAACCAAACCTAGTCCTAATTAAAGGACTTAATTTAACAAACCATTTAACAAAATTTTTATTGTTTTGTAAATGTCATGTACTGTACTTTAATTATGCCTGTAAAAGAATTTTAGAAAACAAACCAGATAACCTTAGGATTGGCTTTTAGGCCCAAATACAATAAACCTTTTTTTCTGAACACAAAGAACACGTTTCCTTTCTGGAAACAGGATGTATATTGCTTTATTCAAGCAATTACTGTGAAAATGCAAGCTTCACCCATATTGTGGCAAAAGTGATCAATTACTATATGCCTATATAATGATTACACTGTACAATTATGTTCTAGACCCATTTATATTGTCAATTATGTAGACCCATCTAACAGAGAACATTATTAGAACGTTCAGTAAGTATTCAACAAGTTCTAAGATGGTTAGGCTGTAACATTCCTGCAATGTTCAAAAAACATCTTCTATAATAATGGTTTGCTTCACAATGGCATTATAATGTTGCTCATACAACGTTCCCAGTTATACAAACACTAATATAACGTTAATGTTAATGTTCCTACGAAGAAAAAAGCTGCAGCAATGTTGTATAAAAATGTAGTCTGAACACCCATAAAACTTGACAGATTGAATCTTCTTTGAACCAAAAGTTCCTAGAGTTGCAATGTTCAGTTAACTTTCTGCTAAACTAAAATTGATTAATTAAAGATAAGCAACATTGCATATTGTGCTGCCTAATTCAACATCATAACCACATACATTCAACGAGACTTGAAAATCATGTTACAGTTCTAGCTAAAACTAAAAACTTTCAGGACTTCTTGGGACTGTTTACATACTCTTGTTCATTAAGCACATTAAGATTTTGTTAACATTTTATGCAGTTTAACTGGGATATTGACCTAAAAACCGAACATACGCCAGCATTTGCATTTACATTAAACTCACAATTGTAGGCATTTATTGTGGAAGGAACACATACATATGTCTAAGACTACCCTTTAAAAAATACTTTGCCAGACATGAAAGCCATTTCTTTCAACAATAAAGACTTTGATGGAGAACTTGTCAGGTTATGTCTGAATTGTTCATTAGGAAATACTGTACATTAGCCTGCCGTGAGATCTGCGTCAGATTATCGTTCAAGAAATTTATTAGAAGCGTGGCAGCAGTGATGCCCTAACATTATTACTGATGATAGTCTTGAAATTTATTCTCCTCACACACACATACCATTAACATGGCAGGCTGAAGACTAAACCCTATAAGACCTTAAAATCACCTTTTACTCCCCTCTTATTCAAGTAAATCTCTGCTCACACATACCAACTAACACGTCTGTTAATTAGTGCCTATTCACAGTGAATGCCTAAACAAATATGCATGTATGCTTTTATGTGTGTGCAAAAATAGGGTATACTTGTTTGACCATGCATATGTTTGACAGTTTATGCCTGTGTATGTTAATGCGTATAAATATTCATGATTGACTATATGCCTCTGAGAGACTCTGTGTGTGTGTTGTAATGAGCAAGTTCAGCAAAACACACACACACACACACTCCCCATCTATTACTCAAAAGTTTCACACTTCATCCTGACACAAATGTTCATCTGCTGGACAGTTGCAGCAATGCCTGGAATGAAAAAAAAAACCAAACATATTCTCACAGTGTACTGGACCAGGACATACCAAACAAATAAACACAGATGGTTTATACAGGAAAGAAGCAGTGCATGTACACACACACACACACACACACACACACACACCACAATTCTTACCCAGGGGCAGAACCTTTCACCACAGAAAAGAGGAAGCTGTATTATAAAATCAGTTTTTCAATTTGCAGCTAAATCATTTCACACTCATAACTAACTTGCAAAATCAGCATTTAAGCCTGTACTACCAGGTAATAATAAAAAGGAAAATGTGCTTGTGTTTGCGAGTTCATCTTGTGCATGAGTCAAGAAAAGCAGAGGTGAATAGATTTATACACTAAATGCCTAAAAGTATCCAGACACCCCTTCTAATTAGTAGATTTGGATTGTGTAATGCAGAGACCACACAGAGATCGTGGATCCAATCGGAGAGGTATTTGTTAACATGGCAGACAATACTCGTTGTCATAAAAACCAAGCAGGGGGTCATACACAGAATCAGCGAGAGAGATAGCAAACAAATCCGAAGGAGAAGGCGAAAACCTAAACACGGTAATTTAGATATGGGTTCGTAACCAGATAATCCAAAACATGAGAAAAAACACTCAGAATTGTAACTGCTAGAGTTGGCAAGATTTCGAACGTGTGTGACCAGGTGTATTTATTGTGAGAGATAAATGAAGCTAATGCAGTCCAGGTGTGTGTGTGTGTGTGTGTGTGAACCGGAAGTGCTAGAATTCTGGGGCCTGGGAGCGCGTCGACCGGGATTGTCTCTGTGGAAGTCCTGAATCAATGAGGGGTCCAGGATATCGTTGGTAACCACCCAGGACCGTTCTTCAGGACCATAGCCCTCCCAGTCGACCAGGTAAAGCATGTGCCGGCCCTGACGTTGGGAGTCTAGGAGCCAGTTGACGAGTAGGCTGTCTCCACGTTGACATCCAGCGGTAGTGGGGGTTCGTCCGGAGTCTCCCTGACCTGTGGGCAATAACTAACAGGTTTGAGCAAAGAGACATGGAAGGTTGGAGAGATTCTGTAGTATGAGGGAAGTTGTAAATGATATAACACATGGGTGATTTGTCTAAGGATTTTGAAGGGACCTATGAATCAGGGACTTAGCTTTTTCGATGGTAAGGTGCCTCAGGTTCCGTGTTGATAGCCACACCCATTGTCCTGGTCTGAATGTAGGTGCCGGACTGAGGACACATTGGAAGGGAGTAAGGCCCATGGAGGAGGGGATGGGGGAATTTTGGGCATATTCAGCCCATGGTAAAAAGCAGCTCCATTCGTGTTTTGTGTTACTGCAATAGGACCGTAGGTAGCGTCCCACCTCCTGGTTGAGCCTCTCCACCTGTCCGTTGGCTTGGGGATGGTATCCTGAGGTGAGTCTGACATTGACATTCAGTTTCTTGCAGAATGCTTTCCACACGTGGGAAATGAATTGTGGTTCCCGGTCCGAGACGATGTCCTACGGGAGCCCATAGAAGCGGAAAACCTGGTGGAACAGTGTCTCTGCCTTGTCAGGCAGACATTGAGCGGGAGTGGGTTTGGATGGACTAGCTCTGTGAATCTCCTCCATGACATCCCACCGGACAGGAGCCAGAATGACCGAAGGAGAGATGATGGGTGTTGGTGGTTGGAGTTGTGTAGGAGTGTCGTAGATACGGAACAGAGCATCCGCTTTGACATTTTTTGATCCAGGGCGGTAGGTGGGGGTGAAATTGAATCGTGTAAAGAACAAGGCCCAGTGTGCTTGTCGGGAATTGAGGCGTTTAGCAGTCTGTTAGTTACATTCTGCGGTTGTAAGCTTTCTAGAGTAGAAGGCACAAGGGTGGAGCTTAGTAGGCAATCCCACTCGTTGGGACAACACTGCCCCCACCCCCTTTCTCTGATGCATCGACTTCTACCACAAAGGGAAGAATGGGGTTGAGGTGATGCAGAAATGGAGCCTTTACAAAGAGTTTCTTAAGGCCTACGAAAGCCTGTTCAGCACCCTCGGACCAGAGGAGTGTCTTGGACTTAAGTTTGGTCAGTTGAGTGAGAGGTGCTGCCATGGTAAGTTCTGAATGAACCTTCTATAGAACTTGGAGAACCCCAGGAAGCGTTGGAGCTCCTTCACTATGTTGGGTCTGGGCCAGTTCATTACAGCACTGACTTTGGACTCATCCATGCGTACCCCTTGGCTGGTGAGTACATACCCCAGAAAGGAGATCTCCGTATGGTGAATATTCATTGTAAAATGAATGTTTGGAAATCTTAAATTTGCTCTTTTGTACTGACACACTAATGTAGAAGACATAAAATAAACATCTAAGACAAATGTATATAAAAATAGGGTGCTTAAGACTTTTACACAGTACTGTATATTATTTACACTCATCGAGCACTTTATTATGAACCTGTACACCTTCTCATTCATGCAATTATCTAATCAGCCAATCGTATGGCAGAAGCACAATGCATAAAATCATGCAGATATGGGCCAGCAGCTTCAGGTAATGTTCACATCAACCATCAGAATGGGGAATTTTTTTTATCTCAGTGATTTTGACCGTGGCATGATTGTTGGTGCCAGACGGGCTGGTTTGAGTATTTCTAAAACTGCTGATCTC
>JAOUQW010000019.1:16622716-16642595 GCA_028565825.1 Olivaichthys viedmensis | reverse complement strand
TACCCAGTGTTAATATAATGTTCCTAATAAAGTGCTCGGTGAGTGTATTTTGCATCTGTCCAAAATTGCATATTATTATATTAAATAGTGTATCAAAAAAGTAAGTGGCCAGTAGGGCCCAAACACAACTCAATCTAAGTTATTTAGCAAGAATTATGCTAATAAACTGCCCAAACACATCCACCATAAATTAGATGGTTTGTAGTCAAGTCCATGTAAAATCCTACCAACACACGTTTCCTTCTCTTTAAACCCCAGGGCTGGTTATAATGAGTCAGTTCAGCAACTACACAGCTATACCACAGCATACTGACAAATGGCTCTGCTCTCCTCATTTGAACTAAGCGACTAGTGCCTTGAAAAGTAGAGGCAATTTCTTAAAAATAAGTCCCTCAGGCCAGAGCGAGATTTCCCTTTGCTTCAGTTAGCAGGTTGGGTAAAAAGTGTTATAATTTCCTCGGAAACAATTGTTTCTGAGGTAGAAGAGAAAGAAGAAGGAAAAGAGTGCAAGACAGAGAGAGTAAGGTGCAAGAATAGGGCATTTCTCCACAAACTCAAATGGTAAACATATAAAAACAAACTCCTAAAACTTCTGCTTTGCCTGCCTCAGATGAAAGAGAGGCTTATGCAAATCGTTTCTCACCGCAGTCCTTCAAGATAGCTTGGTTATGGCTTTCTTCCTGTCGGGATTTGCTACTGGCTTGTTTCTTGGCTTTCGCTTCTCCGCACTCAATGAAGACATTCTGGCATACACAAAAACGTGCGCCGATACAGATCATGCAAATTCACTGAGATGTATGCAAATATTGGCACAGATGCACCCACACAGGCTTTAAAACATGCAGACATAGTCTGTGTTATAGTAAATACCAGATCCCACATACGACATAAACATAGACACACAGAAACACAAATAGATAAATTCCCACACATTTGCCACAATGATAATGTCATCAAACTCAGCAACAAAGGAAAATTAGACCAGAAAGTGTGCATTTCTAATATCTCTCTATTTCCTTAGTATTCAACATGGCTTATGATTAAGCCAAGGACCTTTGCGAACCCGCCCCGCGATTAGCAGAAGGTCACAAAGGACGAGCCGATTTTCCATTATTTTTGGCCTTCATTGGATTTCCTTTGTTATTCAGAGCTTTCTTTCCTCCCTCTGCTCTAATCATACTCTCGGTTCTTATGTTTAGGATTAGCCTTAGCCCATTTCTTTCCTCCATGCAGAGTTGTACAAAAGCTTAGAGCCTTTCCCACTTTCTCTCATCTCACCTGTGCTTGCTCACAAGATCATGTAATCATCTGGACTAGTGCAGCCAGAATACTAAACATGGGTACATATGGGCAGGGAGATATATACGGTACTACAGAAACATAAGGATATAGCACTGCAGAAAGCCGATGGGATATATTTAATGTGTATGTGTGTGAGCATGTGTGTATTTTGACAGCAACAACCAGGCACTTAGCAGGCCCTGCTGAATAAACGGCATATGAATTTCTCAGATTTACCCTTCTCAGTTAAAGGTACACTTATTGAAGGAGATTGACAATAATTATACATCCACAGGCTCATCATAACACCAAACTGTTGACAAAATTTGAGCAACATGACTACAGAGATGTAAGTGCATATAAGGGGTGAAATATTTCCACCCCATTTAATGCATACCAGGTTTTTGCAAACATATAAATTGTTTTTATTTTATTTTATTTTATTCTCCATCATGAATTTTTTTATTTAATTAGTGCTGGTTTATGCTAATTAGTGCTGCTAATTCTCCCCTATTGCATGACAGCTAACAACCGGGGAGGGTGAGGGCTAACCACATCTTTTTGAATGGCTGCTCATGCAACATCACAGGGCAGTCGAACACACTTAGATGAAAGCGCTAATTACCCTCTTCCGTATACATGAGCTCACAGATGCCTACGATTGGCTAGTGTCTCCCTGATTGACAGTAATGCCTTCCTTCCCACCCAGAGAGCAGGGCCAACTATGCTCTCTTGGACTCTGTGTCATCGTTGGGATTTGAACTTGTGAACACCCGACGATAGGATGAACACCTCTCTGTTGCGCCACTCGAAAGCCACAGCATGGCTTTCTCAGATTCATGGACTATAGCATTACAGGATTAACCCATACACCACAGGCGATTGCTTTAACACTGCACAGAAAGCATGACTTCCCCTAAAATTTTCAAAGCTTCAATTAAATGTTTTACCAGGGTAGCTATGTTACTCGTCACTCATGCTGCAATGTATTATTCTAGCAAATAAAGTGTAGAACATCTTAATTATTTCATTGCATTGTCGCGCCATTAGATTAACCCCTTAAACTCCCAGGAACCGTCAGCGGAAACAGACATTCCTCACTCTTGTAATTACACACCTTTCCTATTAGTTTCACTGTAGTTACTAAATAATTCATATTACCTACTGAATGGACGAATATGATGAATAAATGAATAATAATATGAGAGTTGAAGAGGTTAAATTTAATCTGCTTTGAACAGCACTGTCTGTGACCTTGTCCATAATGTTAGAACGTCAGTGGATGCACAGCCCATAGAACCCCACTAAAGCCCAGCTTCAATGGGATCCTATGGGTTATTCAAACACACTTAATTTTAATGCAGCAAAGCTCAATGTAAAAAAAAAAGACAGAAGGAATTTCATGCTGGTCTAAGCTGGTTTATTCTAATTAGTGCTGGTTTAGCTGGTTTGATTGACTAGCAAAGCCTTGCTGGTAAAGCTGGTCTTGTAGAGACTTCTAGAATGGTATTGCTGGTTGCTTGATTGCAACCAGCATACATTATGCTGCTCAAAGCTGTTTTTCTTTCAGCTTGGGTACTATGCTAAATTTCTGAGAACTAAATAATTTATTGCCATTTGCCATAACCGACAACACTGCTTCCTCTGTGTCAGAAAATATCAGCCGCCACTGGCATACACATTAGTTTGAAGTAATATATTCTGGATTCTTTTCAGTTCAGCAGTTTAACTGCAGATTTTTTTTCCAAGAACCCTCGCCTGGAGATTTCTTAGTGTCAGGAATTACACAGGGGTTTGGATGCAAATGCAGATTTATTAAGCAGGACAAACAAACAGGTAAAGGGGTAAGGCATAAATCGAGGTCGTGAATCAGGCGGTGGTCAGGCAAACGGGCATAGATAGGGAGAAACAAAGTCGGAGTCAGATCAAAAACAAGGTCGTTAATGGTAAAGTCAATAGTAATGGAAAAACACTTTGTAACGTCGCTGAACTAGTCAGGAGCGAGTGTTTGTTGGGACTGTGTATATATGGAGTGTGTGTGTGTAATCAGTAATCTGGGGAATGCAAACGAGGAAGTGGATCATGTGATTCCGCAGAGCACTGAGGATTCTGGGGATTGGAGTCAGAGAGCGTGACACTTGGGAAGTCATAAATCACCTCAATCACAGCAAACAATCCTCTAGAAACATTTATGAGTTACATTACAATATGCCAGGGATAACAAATATAACTCATTTTTTTCCATTTATATCAATCAATGTTTTCAAGCGAAGTTACAAAGAAATGTATTCCTTTTTAAAAATTTATCTTGGCAAGGACCCACAAATGACTGAACATCTGAAATGGGCCTTCAGTTTCAGAGAATTTCCCAGCGTCCCTTTGAAGTTCACTCAACTTTGAAGGAGCTCCAAAAGAGGACAAGACAAGTGAAGCATGGATGAGATGGGAAAGAAAGAGAAAAGGGGGGAAAGCAGGATGTGAGGAAAGGCCAGGCCAGTCTGCAGCCAGACATTCTCTCTGATGAGGAGTCCCAGAAGTGCCGAGACGATCGCCCCACATAACTAACAGTGGGGAAATACGAGGCCTTTATGTGTCTGCATGTAATTCCTCATGGGTAAAAGTAAACTCCATAGCTGTCTGAACTCAACGAAAAAGTATGTCATAACCTGGATGTGTCAGAGTGTGCCATCCACAAGCCCTGGTGAAGTGTTATTGTTCCTTATGCCGTGTTGCCACAAAGGGTCTAACATGCCTTTGGGATGATACTGGATTGCAACTGAGGTCAAATGCTGTCGGGTGAGGGGAAATCTACACAATTAAAAACAGAGGGTAAAGATGAACTGTCAGGCATGTTTTACCTTTCCCCAATGGTGAAATGAATCAATCAGGAATGTGTCACTTGTAGCAAGGTGGAGGAAGAGTGCATTGATTAACTCTGCTGTCATGGAGGGAACTGTATACAGCCAGGGGCCACAATTAGATTAGATTAGAGTTTGAGTGCTGCAAATGCAAATTCTTTTGATGGATGTAATTGTCGAATGCAGTCCATCACAGACTGATTGCAACCAATCAATGCTCTCACAGACGATGCAAAAGAAAGACATTAGTAACACAATTACTAAACATTCAAATGGGTTCAAATTACATGACGATTGAGAGAAAATCAGGAAACAGATTTGTAACAAGGTTACCGAGGAACTCTTAAGATCTAGAATGCTTTAACTGATGCAGCATCACCTAATTACTTACACTCAGTGTTGCTGTATGCCTCTATGGCATGCAATCATTTTCTCCCTAATAATTATAATCCCTTATCCCCTGGTGGGTCCACCAAGTAGCCTGTAAGGTCTTCCCACAGGAGAGGGGAGGCTAGAGTTGGAAAAGACGCTTATGGAATGCAAAATGTCACCTCATTAAATAAAATGTCTGTGGGCATGCATGCAAATTTTGATTTGGTAGGTTGAGACTGCGGTGCTTATGGGATGTGACAACTTTGGCACCAGAGGAACTTTCACACAACAGCTCCCATTATCTCTTATGCAAATCCCATCAAAATGGTATATCAAAGGGCATTAGTCCTCATCCATAAATAGCCAGGACTCACTGTACACAACCCCATTCACAAATCTGACCCAGAGCGGAAGCTGAGTTAATTAGGTGGAATCGTTCAACAGCTGTCATGTAACCCAATTTTCTCTTCTGAGACAGGATGTCAACTAAAATCACTCTAAACGGCCAAGGTCAGGATGACAACCTGTGATCACAACGGAGAGAATTATGAATATATCAATGAACACATCAACACGGATCCTCCCTACCACACATACCTTCACATCTTTAAATTATGTGCAAATAACAGTGGCTACATGAGAGACTAGGCGTCCTCAACCTTCACACCCTTATCTCAAAACTCTCTTATCTTTTATTATGTCTCACCAAGTGATGGGGAGAATTTCAATAAAACTTCAATAGCAACTGATATGAGCTTTGGGTAAAACCACCATGTAGTTCATATTACATCAGTTTTGTTTGGCTTGCCAGGATCATGTTACAAAATTAAAAGTGTCTGCATTGTATGCTGGATTATATACTTAGAATCTGAAGACATGGTCTTAATAGGATGGGGAGACTTCAAAAGTGCTGATAGATCAAAGCAAAATTAAATACCAAATATTTGATCCAATTAAATTAGGTTTTTAATATCATGTGTCTTGCATTACAGTGTAATAAATAAGTTGTTACCTCTGCCGAAACAGGAGGGATCTGCAATTTGCACCATCTGATCAGTCAATAAGATCAATACAGGCAATCCTTATATAAGGCCCACAGTGGTAGGTGACATTTCAATTGTTAAGCCTGTTCGATCCCTCAGCTAGCCTCTTCCAAAATTAGTGTAAAACTCACCCCATATGCCCTTGCAGGCAAGTCAGTTGAAATACTGGAGTCTTGTTCATTAATGTCGAGCATGAATTTTTTATGACTTTGTAAAATAATCATGGATATATGCAATAGAGCTTGTGAGCACACACTTTTTATATTCTGATTCGTTACCCTCAAGTCCATAAGGCATTTGAAATTGAAAGAGAATCTGTTTTATTAGAAAGAATGACAAATTCATATTCAGAGAAATCGTTTTTATACTGTTTTTGACCTGCTTATTGATCTAATATATTAATGCTTTGAATTATCTTTATACTACTTGCTATCAACTTGAAATGTAGACTTATTTTTCATGTTTGGAATTCTGGGCTATGTAATTTGCAGAGAAGAGGATTGAAGTGTTTACAATGAGTCCGCAATAGCTCAGATTTATCAGGCTAGTCGTCCTGCATTTAACTAAAGCATTAATTATTTACACTCTGGGTTATAGGGTTGGATATGTGGGTAAATGATCACAAACAAGGTCACAACGAAATGAGTTTGTGTTTGTGCTCTAATGACCAAAATGCTGAGCAGGTTCTCTGTATGGCTTTAAATCTGAAAGCCCTCTAATGGGAAGTAGAAAAAAAGTGATAAAGCATAACTTAATTCACATTAGTTTAAAGGATATCCAGCAATGTTTATTGTCTGCTGGTTATTCATTCCAATGGCTGTGGGGGAATTGCTGACTAGTGAGTGTGCTTTGTACAGTTGCACAAGGGTGCACTTAAAGAAACACCTTTAATCCTGGAGTACAGCTTGCATCTTGTCTTTGGCACCTGAACCTGTTTATTTCTCTATCCCTCTCTGCCCGCACTTTTCGTTGCTTTTTTTAATCAGTGCTGCATGTCCCTTTTGGCACCCGGTGTCCTTGGTGTCTACTCCATTCCAAATTGGAGGAAGGATTTCTGTCTCTTGCCTGTGGTCAGACAGTTTGGTGAAATGATCTTCAGGGACTAAAGCCTGGGTGTGCACACTTAGGAACGTTTCTATATCCACCTCTTTTGTCCTCAATCTTAGCTCACATGCATACTTTTAGCCCTTGCCCTTTCAGAAATCCTCCTCTCTGATTTAAGTATATCTTTTCTTTTTCTCTAAACCCCTTTTACCTTTTCCCCCCAGTATTCCCCCTCATGGCCCTTTTTTAGTCTCTTCATACCCCCCAACAGCAGGCACAAGGGCCCCACTGAAGGTCATACCCCTCTCTCTAGTGAGGATTGTGTGTCTAGTAGAAGTGCAACAGAGGGAGATGAGCAGGAGAGCGAGGGATGGGTGGCAGGAGACGGACACACTCCTGACAGAGGATGGATGTTGGAGACACCCTGCAGGACGTGATTGGTACTGCACTGCATGCATGCCACTGCTGTACGGATAAAAACAAGAGCTTTGGTAATTTTTCCCAGATTTATCTTTATACCCGAGACTAGGATTTCCCCCTAAAAAATAAAAAATAAAAAAATAAAAACAATCAATCAATCAATAAAACAATGTACAGTACTGCGCAAAAGTCTTAGGCCCAAAAAGTAGGCAAAGACATTCTGTATAACAAAGATCCTTTCGAAAATAATGAAAATGTTTCTAAATAATTTTTTTATTTCAAAAATAAAAACAGTAAACAGTAAAAAAAAAAAACTAAAACCAAATCAATATTTGGTGTGACCAGCCTTTGCCTTTAATACTTCATTGATTCTCCAAGGTCCACTGTCAGGCAGTTTTATAAGAAAATTGGCTGGTAAGATGTTCCAAGCATCTTCTTCTGCAGACTTTGGTTCTCACTGGCTTCTGTCTCTGCAGGTAAAATCCCAGACACCTCCATTATGTTTTTATCTGAAAGTGGTCTTTTACTTAATATGTCACTTTATTTCATTCTCTATAACCATTACATTTTTGAAAAATAATGTTTGGAAAGCCTGAATTTAGTCTTTTCTAATGCAGACATAAAATAAACATCTAAGACAAAATTTATATGAAAAGATTAGGGTGCATTTTGCACAGTGCTGTATATACGAAGTTGATATTTATTTATATATAACATAATTAATTTGCCTAACAGCCGTCTTGAATGGATTCCAGATGAGACCCGACTTTGCACTTATAGCCTCAGACCCAGGCAGCAAACCTTAGATCAGCTATTCAATCCACTGACTGTCGAAAAGAAAATCGACCAGCAGGGGACAGTGTTCAGGCAGGATCAGACTGGGGAGAGAAGAGAGAGATAGCAAGAGACAGGGACAGAGAGAGAGAGAGAGAGAGAGAGAGAGAGGCGCTGTGGTCCATTAATGCTGAGGAAGAGAAAGTAGAGCACCCACATCAGGACTACCATCATAACTCCAGGCCTCTGACGTGCACTCCAGTGAACAATGGCCTCTGTAAATCAGAGACACAGGCCCAACTCGCCAGACCTCCATGTTTGACAGAAACCCTTAGCTTACATGGGACACTTGATCTATGTTATGACCTTTAGGTTATTCTTAGTATCCTGATAAATCATGTAGCGGCATTGGTTTATAATCCTTTTAAAATATATAGTTTACTACATTGTGCAGCTTCCAATAATTGCAGACCTTTATTTGATTGAATATTGTCTCCCAAATTAATAAGTGTAGAGGGAAAGAAAAGACCTCAAATGGCACTCTAGCTGGTATTATAATAGCCATCTTACTGTTTGTCCTATAGGCTATTTGCAATGGTTTTATGAATTTGACAAAATAAAAGTTAGATTAGAAACAATAAAAATCTATGGCTATAAATGTCAGTCAGTGACTTTAATGTAAATTGCAACAATTAATTATGACCCATCAAAGCTCTTTGAACTCAACTCTCCTAAATCATGCTACCTAAAAGTGTGAGAGAACTTACACAGGGTGGTATCTATGGTATTAAAGTCTGTTGTCTGTGCTAATACATAATATGAAACAAAAGATAATTTGTTTGCATTAAGCTTGATTTTTCCAGTATTAATTACACTTTAATTACACAGCAGGATTTCTATACATTCCTTGACTTATAGAATGAATGATCATGAACAAGAACCCTCTACTGTGGTCCCATCCACATTATTTTGACCAGATCTTGCTAGGATTAAAATACACACAAAAGAATCCTGACCATCCCTATAACTATGTACATAATACTACTTTTTTTTTTTTTAAGGCATAATTTTGTGCATTTTTGGTGGCCTATATTGAGGCCTATAATGAGAATTTCAGCTGCATTTAAAACAGTGCTGCTTTTTTACTGTACTACTTTGATATGCCAGAATAGCCAACAAAAACCAATATTATCATAACAATGCTTAATAATAACACACTAAATAAAAAGCATCCAGGGCTCTAGTGACTGTCTTTCCGTGATCTACACACACACATGATATCAACCATGGCCCATTCGCTCCCGGTAGACCTAGGTGGGCCTATGGAAACTCTGGGGCTGGCATGGAGGGATGGGGGACAGGCGGAGGACAACAACAGACGGGTTTGGACATCCCATTAGCAGCACGCCAGCAGCCAAACCAGCTGCCTTACTCTGGACTGCAGAGACTCCAGGCCCATCCCTGAGGAGCCTCCACCAACACAAGGATCCTCTCAGTGCTCAAGCACCATGGCTTCAATGGCTGATCTCAGACCAGGCTGTCTCAGGCTTCTTGATGGACTTGGATTGGTGTGTCAGGAACAAACAAAAAAAACTGAGAAGAAAGGTTGTAATATATTCTATGAAAAAAATGTAATTGAAGACATTTAAAGAAATATATAGCAATGTTTCAGACAGCTTTCTTCTCTTTATGTAGACAAAAAAAGGCTACCAACTGGACCTTCATTTTTGAAATGCAAACACCCCAGACGTTTATAGACACTGGCCTTGGATCAGGTCCAAATCCTAAATGTGTCAGCACCAGTAGACCTTTATATGAGGACAGTGGTGAACAAGGAAGAATACCTACGCATACATTTGTAATTACAGATTTTCACGGTTAATTAAATTACAGTGTTGCTGAGGGAGTATGAGGCTTGTACATGATTACAGTTGCAGCCTCAGGGGAGGGAAATGCCCCAAGAGTGCTGATCTAGCATCAGCTTAACGCACAAAACTACACTGTGAAACTAGGACCTAGGGTGTCACGCTAATGGCACATGCAAAATGCTGTGAGGAAGTAGGAAAAGAGCAAAATTAAGAAAAGGTCAAAGTTCAAGCCTTAAAAGAATATTTAATCTAAAATTGTTAATGCAGCTAACAAGTGAATGAAAGCTTGTAGGGGCAACATAACATGACCTCATCTGTATAACGCTAATTGGTCTCTAATATGGCCTTTTTTTATTTGTCATTAGATAATATAAGAGCCTATTGATCGGTACAGGTTCATTTCTTGTTTGGTCTGAGTGTGTGTGTGTGTGTGTGTCTTTTGTGTGTGTGTGTGTGTGTGTGTGTTTGTGTTTGTGTGTTGAGTGGGGAGCAGTGCAGGCCCAGAAGGAGGCCCCCATGCAGCCCAGACGGTGCTGTTGCTTTAAACTAGGCCTCACTAACAGAGGGATTTCCTGGCCCACGCCATCTGTCAATCAAACCGGCACCATTTTAAAATCCAAACTGCTCTCGTTGCTCAGTGCTCACCACCATTCATCCATAAATGCCATGTCTTTCTTCTTCCACCCCTCTTTTTTCTCTCTCCCTTCCATCCTCTCGTGTTCTTTTAAATAGCTCTTTGTTCTTCTGGACTCTGCATCTATTTTTATCCTTACGTTTCCACAGGAGCAGTCATGGCGATGACGACGCTCAGCAAATTTGCTCTCGTTGCCATGGCAACACTATCAAAAGCTCTAGTCAAACAGACACACACTGTCGTGTGTGGTTTCTGTTTCTATCTTTCTCCCCCTTCTCTCTCACTCTCTCATTCTCCTTGCTCAAGCACTATGTCACCTTATTTACCTTCATGCGTACATTGTCGTCACGTTTGGTGTGGCATAATATGATGCCACTGAAGTACAAGTGTTCAGGGTGAATTCTCACGCCTGCCGCATTCCCCCACGGCATGCTAATCTAGCCCTGCTGTTTTCAATCTGGCCTCCTTCTTCTTCTCTCCCCCCTTCCTCCCTTATTTCAAAACTGGATTGAGTTGTTCTTACCTCCATGAACCAACTGGAGTGCTGTTGTATTGAAAATCAGGCACAGCGTCTGGGCCTCGCTGAAACAGAAGAGATCAAGTTGGATAAAGTTCAAACAATTCTGTACATAGAACATTCAGATAAAGCTATTAGGAGAGTATACAAATATTTTGATACTAACTGATCAGCGGAGGTAAAAGTATGAACAAGAAGGTAGCGCTGTTGTCTAAATTAGCTTTAACAAAATACTTGTGGGATGCCAAGATGCTAATACTAATCTGCTAAAATGTCAGGTTTGAGGTCAGCAGACTGTTGAAGCTGGTGGCCAATGGGTTGCAAGCAGGCCATTCCTCCCCTAGAATTGCTGACATTCATACATCACTACATTTATTCCAGAGGATCACCCATCTCACTTGTTAGCATACTGTGTCCTTTTGTACTAGGATATGGATGACTGTATACTTACACAAGAAGCTAACAATGGGAAAAGCCCAATATGTGGAAAAATCGCTAAATCTTAGTGTATGTGTTTATGTGGGACAAATTAATTTTCAGTCATTTTAAGTATTTAGCTGTATGTCTTGCACACAATAAATTCTTTATGCCCAGAAATATTCTTAAATATACAGGAAAAAAGCAAATTTGTCTCTGCAGATCTCATGCATTTGTAGAGCATGATCAGTCTTAAGAAAAGGTAACACACACAGACATAAACATATGCCCTAAAGTGAGCCATCAGAGACCTCAGCATCCATTGTCAAAGGTGCAAAAACCAATATGTAGCATTACATTAGTAATTATAATTTAGACTGTAAGCATATACAAATGCTACACACACAGTGGTCCATCAGTGTGCTCAGCATTCACTGTGAAAGGTGCAAAAGCCGCCATGCTCCGTCTGCTAGGCCAAATGATTAAAGGCAATCAGTGGCTGGGGTTGTTGCCAGTGTTCCATGGGGGGATCTCAATGGTGGCTGTCCATCCCAGTCCACTAAGCACTTCCAATCTCCTTTGTCATTCCATTTCCCACCATGCCAGGCTGCCCCCACCCGTGTCACCAACCGGCTGAGAGGCAGGTACCCGCAGAGGGCCCGGCTGTGCTGGTAATGGCCTCACCTACCGGAGCTTACACTGCCAGCCAACTGTAAGGCACACTGTTCCAATGGTCCAGAACGCAAGACTGAATGACACAGACACCCTCGTTCAGTCACTGTGAGCTGTTTGTGGTAGTTCATTGAGCATTTAATTTTTTTGAAAATGAGAGTTGCATTGTAAGCAGGGGATTAGTTTGCTTCACTGGCATTGATTGAATTGTATTGTGTACAGTTGTATTGTGCTGTATTAAATTGTACTGGACTGAATTGTACTGAGTGGGCCCAATATGGTCTGAAATGAAGAGGGTACGATTGGCCAGGCCCCAAAACACAATCCGACTCGACCTGCCTTTTTCAATGGTAATAACAAGTTGAGCTAATGTAACCGCACTAATAGAATGCTGACTGTAATGACATAGCTGGATTAACGTTCCAGTTTGTTGTGGATGAAGCAAGTCCTTCAAGGCAAACCCCCAAATGCACTGCCATCTATCCAGAGCTGCCATTCCAGCAAAAACCATTCATTAGGGTGTGATTAGAATGATTAAGCCTCAATTTGATAAGTCAGCACATTGTAGCAAGTCAATTCCAACTCTACTCTTCACCACAGACCCAGCTGCTAAGCCCCTTTTGGGTTTCTGGTGAACCAGTAGAAACATAATGGATAGTTACTGTACATATGTGTAGGGTTGAATAGCCATCAGGCCCCCAACCTCACCAAACAAGAGGCAAGGGGTAGACTGGGTTGAAAAAAATTGAAAGAGGGCAGATCAGTGATATTGATCTTCCTGTATTAAAGTTTACCTGTTTAGAATTTGAGATAAACAGAAACATCCTTTACAAAATCTTCTAAATGTTATTTACTGTAGGCATTGGGCTTAATACAAAAAAAAAAGAAAAGAATTTGGGTTGGGCTTGGAATAAGCTGATAAATATATGACAATATAGCATTGGCTGCAAAAACAGAAACACTTCTCGCTAATGTCTAAGCATCCCACTTCAAAGTAATTGCTTACGTGCCGTGTTCACACTTTAGGAGGTCTAAGCAAATCCATTCAGAGACAAGAGGCCGGGACCTTGGCATGGGTCCTTCTCCCCTGCGCTCTGGTCATCTGCTGGGAACATAAGCAAGTCACTCAAGAGTCCTGGCACTTTCTCCCTGTCTGTCTGCTGTCCTCAACAATTCTGCCAGCCTGTGCCAATGAAGTATGCCTCTCTCTGAGAGTCTGGGAAAATGTGTATGCATCGGCACAATCTCTCAGAGTGCTTTCTCCCACGAATAATAATAACCCAGGCTGGGCCTAATGCACAGGGGGCCTGACCCCAATGGCGGCTCAGTGACAAGCAGGCAATCAGCAACAGTGTCTTGGGTCATGCGCCATTGAATACAGCCCAATCGATAGATGCAATGAGAGGAAAGCATGGTGGTGGTGGAGGGGGGTATCAATACTCATATTCCCTCAGGATGGGGTGAAGAGCCCACATAAATCAATCTCATCCTTCAGGCTGGGTTTGGTCCTAGGAGGCTATGGCAATCTGTTGATGGGACTTGAGCTATTCAGCCCAAGTTCTCCTGAAACATGTTGGCAAGTTTTACCGTAATGATTCTGCACGACAAAAATAATTCATAAAGCTGTACACAAACTCAGGCTTGTAGATGTTGTCCAAGGTTTTTTTTGTCCAGAGCACTGATAAGCAATTGATTTAGCCTTTAATATATGGGATTCATATCCTAGATCAGGTCTCATGCTACATGCACTATTGCCTGACCAGTTTTACAGCATAAAACTGAAAATTTTAAATTAGATCCTGGTTAACTCTTTTACTGATTCAACAACAAAGTTTTTTATTAGATAATACCATATAAATTTGAACTGGTACTTTCATATTTACAATAGCCTATGATATATGACAGAGCTGCTAGACCAAATGACAGTCCATGCTGCGTTTTTCAAAGACATAAAACAGATGCATACTAAGGACTGCATGTCCTTCACTTCCTGTTTAGTTCATCTCTCCAGGCTTGACTTGTGCTACAGAAACCTAATGCAAAAAGCAGTGGAATATGTTTGCTAGCCAAAACATTTAAACATTAGTCAACTATTAATAGTTGTCTGTAAACGTATTAGTGGTCTACCGCTGTATTAGCTGTATTATCTGTATTATCTACCTTGCTAGATATTGTCTTAATGTCACCTCACTTCAACATCAATAGGCTACTTCACCCAAATAATTAATTTATCATAGAAATTAATTATGGATTAAGCAGCATGTATTGTGCATCAATGTAAATATTAGAGTATTTATTCCTATATTCATGTTATTTGTATTGTTTATTTGAGTTGATGGAAACCTGTCATGATGTGCAGACATACTTTATGTACTTGTGTGCTTTGGCTGGACTGTTGTAGGGACAATGCTGAAATTTCTTAGCAGGCCCCAGCTGCAGCAACAACCCAGGCTTCTCCCCAGGTGTCTCCTACAACTGATGGTAAGGAAGTTAATGTTTGATGTTTATTTATTAGTATATCTGTTATTTATTCATTATTGTTTGTTTATGTTGTGGTGATTGTACAAAATCATCACTTTCCTGATAAGATTGTATTAAAATTAAATTTTATTTAGTTTCGCTTTTACATTACTTTGTGCATTGTTCAACAAATCTGTTTGTACTAAATAAGTGTTACTGAATTTTCTCTCTGTCTGTGTGTGTGTGTGTGTGTGTGTGCGATGGGACAGGTGAGCTGGATTTATTGTATGGAGGGCTGCCCTAAGCAGACTGAAAGACTGCCAGTTGAGGCACGTTCCTCTGTCACCTGGCTGAGAGATATCCGTCACTCGCCTCCACAGCATACCGATCTCCCATACAGCAGTCCGGAATGGAAGATCATGCAGGAAATCCATAAATATCCAACAAGCATATACACAGCTGACAGGAAGAAGGCGTCGCAGCCTTGGGATCATGAGGGAAGTAAGGGAGTGGGACGGAGGAAAAAAATGAAGCTGAAAGTGAAGGCAATAATTGATCCCAGAAGACAGGGTAAACGGGTCCAAAGAGAAAATGTCAGGAGATGACTTTAAGGTGTTTTGCAACCATTCAAAAGATCCACTGTTCTTAACACCAGGACAAGTGTGACATGGTTCTGTGTATCAGCTTGAAAAACAGGCACATTGCCAATACCCTTCTTTGCAACCCTAATGCACAATACAATTAAAAATCTACAATACAAGACACACAAGGATGGTTTCATCATGATACATTATAACTGCATACACACATAATAAGAGGTGTAGTATATCACCCATTTTTTCATGAACTGTCTCAAAATATTAGCTCAAGCATTAAATCATAACTAACATTCTGTCTAAATAAAGCTCTAGTCAGGTAAATAGGAAGTGACTGCTGCCACTGTGAACTCTAAGACACTTTCATTGGCTATTATTTTGTGCACTTGGAATAATAGATGTGCACAATACTCAGCAATGAATTCATCAGATTTGAGCCAGGGCCTCAAATTCTGCCAAGAACATTCATTTTACATTCATGTCATCTCTGAGCTGGCTTTCCTCCATGAGCTGAGCTTTTCAGAGCCTGGAGACAAGAGCTTTTTTTTTTTTCATTCCATTGTTCAGATTTTTTCAAGAAATGTTGTACCATATAGACATAAATTAAACTCATCCTAAGTTATTTTACTGAATTAAATGTTGTAATTTAGGATGTGGACGCAAGATGAGACTACCTCAAATTAAGAGCTACCTGTCTTAATTAGCTTCAGAGACATTCATGGCAAAGTCTGCTCCTATATGTCAACAGACACCTGTTAACATCATAAAATAGTTTAAATCACACCATTCTGTATTAATCAGAGACAGAAAACAGTGCTGCTACATTACAATGACTCCACCACTGACCATCGTATGTCTTTTGCTCCTTCATTCTCTGAAACTCTTTATCTCTCTCACTCTGTCTGATACACACATGCACACACACAGACAAGAGATTATAAATCTGATTTCACACACAGTCACCTAAAATGTGTCTTATAGAAGAGAGTGTGTCTCCAGGGAGGAAACCTGTTGGATGTGTTTGTATTTACAATGCTGACCTGTGACTCCATACAGCCCATAACAAATTTCCTCTGTCTGTGTCACTCACTCACTCACTCACTCACTCACTCACTGACACACACTCTCTCTCTCTCTCTCTCTCTCTCTCTCTCTCTCTTTCTCTTTGATGGTTCAATGTCATTTTGTTGACAGTCGTAGCTGTGCTGTTTAAGGCTAGTTTGTACTTCATATGGTGGTTCAAGTGGCAGGGTGGGTAGAGCCCCCTCAGCACAATTGCACTGTCTGTGATTTATTCCTTTTAAAAGATGCATACAAGCGCCACATATATGCACACACACACACACACACACACACACACACATTCAAGGTAAGCTAAAAATTCAGATGCTGTTCTTTGCAACCTCTAGGACAGCCAAGACAAAAAGCTTCTTAGCAGGACACCAAAGCCAACTGTCCTCTGTTAACACGTCATTTAAAACACAAATATGTGCAACAATGCAACCCGACTACATAGTCACTTACTCTAGTGCATATCCACAACGTTAACACATTGTAATTGAGGTTATAGTCACCCCAAGTCCTCTGGGGCATAATTCTGCTGACACAAAATTATGGTGAATCACTCATGAATCACTCAGCTGATTAATGAAAAATGAAAAATGGTGGGAGGTGAAGAAAGCATGCAAGTAAGCTTTTATATGAAGATTCATGTATAATAAGTTACGTTTATTCTCAGGCATACACAGATATTTATGAAATTCTAAACACATGTTAAATGCTAGATAAAATGTTCTAACAAATTCCCTTTATAAAACTTGTGAAAACCTCAGAGGCGACAATGGCTTGAGTTAAAGCGGATACATTTTCATTTCATCTTTCTATAATTTCTGGAATTTTTTGGTTACATTTTAGTTCAGAGATAAGGTTAACTTAGCAAGGGAATGGAGCGTGTAACATTCAGTTTCTTTCTATAGCCTGTGAAGCAGAGGGAGAGAGTGAAAGAGAGAGGAAGAGAGTCCTCTAAAACCAGCCTTCCCTTTAATGAAGTGTCCTAATGAGCCTTTCAGATGAAGATGCCCTTTACCTCAGAGGTTAATAAGTTATTACCATATAATTATGCATACATATAATATATGATTTTCACATTTTTATTGCCATTGACGGGACTCCACAGCCGAGCGGCAGAAAATCACCATGGCGACAGCAAGTAAAAGTTTAGTGAATTAAAAAAGTATTTGTGCTGGAATGTCTCCTAAAATCATTCTACAGCTTTGTGCCAGCTTGTAGTGCTAACTATTTGTCTTATTTTGAGCCTAGGATTTGGACAGATAGACAGTAGCAATTAATAACTAATGTGTTGAAAAGCTTCCCTTTTTGATCCATTGGGTGATTACTCAATGCTAAACAGGTGGCTACAATAGCTACAGGGTATATCTTTGACACCTTTATATAGTGCAGATGAAAAACTATGTGCAATGATGTCTAGAATAGCAGTTTGGGATTCACTAAATTCTACTGACACCTTACATTTCAGAGATATGTTCTCTCCTTCTCAGTCTCTTTATCTGTCACTTCTTTTCTCGTTCAATCCTCTAGCAAGATCAGATATATCGTCTTTTCCTTGCCGTATCTCACATTGGCAATGTACTATAGCCTTGAAAAAGCAAGAATCTGAGCAAGAGTATTACTTCACTTTATCAGTGCAATACAGTGCAGAAAAATAGCCTGGTTTTCCTGCCCTCTTGTCACTGCCCATTGTACCCCTAGCCTTCAGAGCAGCGCCAACGCTTTAACAAACCTGTGGAGAGAGAAGATTACTCCTTGTAATTCTGGTCGAGTAATTATCTCTAATTAGCCTGAGCATTTGTGAACAGCTAAACAGCAACACACTCATCCAAACAATCACTTCTCCCTATTTTCAGCTTGATTGAGCAATATCGTTGCCCAAAACAATTATGCAAGGCCTAGAGTGGAACACTAATAGAGATTTTTTTTTTAACCATTTTTGTCATTCCAGACTCTTTTTTTTGCCCCTCTATGTCACAGTGATGATATTTAATTACAAGAGCAAACTTAGGAATGTAGATTGGTAGCTAAAAGGATACAGAAATAGATTATTCAATCCATTAATAATAGAATAGAATAGAATACTATTTATTGTTACATATACAAGTACCATACAGTGAAATTCATTCTTCGCATATCGCAGAGCGCAGAGGGTTGAACCCACAACCTTCTGATCAGCCCTAACCACTGAGCCACCTGCTATTACTATCCATCTGCTGCACAAAAACATTGTCTCTGCTTGTTGTAGGACATACTAGGAGGCAGCCTGAGGACATATCAGGCCACCACTGACTCAGACGTCAATAAAAAAAAAAAGGTGTGTACCATGCTGATATTTTCCGAAAAATCTTTACAGGCAATGTTTAGTGCTCTATTCGTGCTGCAGTTTTCAAAGAGCCAAAGACACTCCAGAGGGTTTCGGTCCTGTCTCACCTGCCTCTGAACAAGCTACAATTGATGAATCGCTCCATAGACAGGTGGGGTGCAATTACACATTCAAGCACTCTTGTCCCCTCAATTCCACAAGTGAAGGAGTAGGACAATGGAGAGATTTTAACTACCTTGGGTTTGGGTTGCTGGGTTGTTGTGTCTCTATCACTTTTTCTTTTGCACACACACACACATAAAATACAGTTTCACCATCTTTTGTGTGTATCTGCACAGATTCTTATGCACTTTCAAATGTGCAAATGCGAGTCCTGAGTTGTGCCAGTGGTCCTGTCCGTGGGTTTTAATGCCTTACAGTTCCCCAGAAATGAATGAAGAATTAATTTTACTTGTTAAGTGAGACAGAGGCAGTGGTGGGGCAGAGGCATTCTGTACCAGCTCTCTGGCTGCAGAATGAAAGAACACATTAGAAATGGTCATGGGAGGACTTTAAAGCAACCTGATTTATGAAAGAGTATTCCAATAATCCTTTCTCTTTAGTGCACCACTCTGAGAACAAGAACCAGCAAGAGAATGAGCGCCTCCCACAGCCAATGGATTATACAGTAAACACACATCAAAACATGTAGATACAAGAGCATGACAGTCTTTACAATGGCACTCTAGCAATCCATCTCTCTTGCCAAATGTCATTATATAGCTTCCATTAGTAACTAACTCTCAGTCTATTGACTTTTCTTTGCACGGTGCTGATCTCAACTCTCAGCTCAAACTGACAAAACAATAAAACAAGTAAAAAATAATGTGAGCTTTTATAGCTGTAGAATGTAAGCTAAGGATATGCATGACATTTCATTAAATCATGCTTTTAACCGCCTGTGCTAACTAAAATAGCAATATTAATATTTTTCCAATGAAAAATTCAGGTTCTTGCCGCTTACCTTAGCACACAGGAGTAATGACCAACATCCTGTAATTCAGCTGGTCTGAACCAGATGGAATCCTCCTCCTTGCTCATCCTGATCCCGTCGAAGGAGATGGGCTCCTCAAAGTCCCCGTGTCCCACGCTTTTGTACCACATGAGGCTGAGGCCAGCACTCTGAGCGTGGGTATAGTTTGCGCGAATATATCCATAAAATAATGCGCACTTAATCCTCACTGGTTCCCCAAGAAGAACTTTGTATTTCAAATAGTCCACCGACCAGTCCGTACAGCCATCCACTGTTAATAAAACACAGGGGGACATGTCAGTGTTATAAATTATAATAACACAGGTGATAGTACTTTAAAAGCATTTAATGTTACATCGAAAATGAAATATTTAGTTTTACAATCTAACCTTCATCAACGTATACTAAACACCTTGAGTGTTGAATGATTATAGGGAATAAACTACAGTCAAGCCGGAAAGTCTGCACACCCCTTTCACCTTCTCCACGTTTCATTACATTACAGACTTATTCTACA
>JAOUQW010000019.1:16606273-16617473 GCA_028565825.1 Olivaichthys viedmensis | reverse complement strand
AAACAACGGGGACGTGACGGTTGTCGTCATGGCAACCGCCACGCTATTGTCTCGCGCTCAGCCGGGCGCGTGACACCGACAATAAAGATTTTTTATTTAAAAAGAAAACAAACAGTTAATGCAGTGTTGTAAGCTTCCAACATTTTATTTTTGGGATAAGGGTAATATAGGATAATCTTTTATAAATCTAATAAAAACCTTGAAATCGGGTACTACTACTAAACTACTAAATGCAAAAATAAGGCATAAGCTCATGGCGTGTGGAAGTGGCAGATATATTTTTGGTATTTTCTTGACCATCAGTGCAGGTAGTAACCTGGCGCATGTCACGCTGGGTAGCGGGATGGACGGAAACAAACGCGAAGCCACTCAACAACATTGACTTTTATTTAAATTAAACATGAAAGAAACAAACGTGGAGCACTAACACAGGACATTGAACACAGCATGACATTAACACAACAGAACACAACTCGAGACTGAAACACGGGGATACTTAAAGGGAATACAAACGAGGAACAGCTGGTAACAATTCACGAGAGTAGGCAGGGCGGACTAGACAAACGTAGACAGAAGCGCGTGTCCGATGAGCTGAGCGGTCTCACGGCTTGGCAACCGTGACAGCACAGAGTAATATAATTGTATAAAGGGGTGAGGTTATAATTAATACCTTCTCAAGAGGTGTGGTTAGGAAATATCCAATCAAATCAGCTCCATTCTTTCCCTTTAAAAAACAAGTTTTCCCCGGCAGCTTAGTGACATTTCCGTAATGACGTATGATTATTTCTCTTTATAGATTTCACATCGATATTTTAATGGTAGAAATAAACTGCTGGCTGACAACTTCTGTTCTGCTTCAACTGTCTGATTCACATTTAGTAGCCACAGCTCAGTTGTTTGTTCTAATTTGTTACAAATAAAATAATTTAGTCTGTTGTATTTGGTTAGTAGTTGGGTGAAGTAGCCTATTTGTATTGAAGTAGGGTGACATTAAAACTGGATTGTAAGAAATGGGACAGAACTTTAAAGGCCTTGCTTGAAGTTAGGAAAATGTGCTAGGGGGTAAGTACAATTTTGGACCAAAGTGGGTTCAAAAATACTTCTGTGCCTGCAGATTTCGAACACCCCCTGTTGCGCTACTGCACCCACACCAGTGCAGTTACATTAATTTTTGAGCACAAAAATAGCAACAAAATAGTTGCTTATGCCCAACCAACCTTGAACCAGCACGAAAATAGAGCCCTTAAACTTTTGGCACTATTAACAAGTATCTGTGAGTTGCAGTTTCAGGTTTTTTTTACTTTTGCTTGAGCAAAGCAGTTATTGGGATACCTGCAGTAATTGGGATACCTGCAATTTTACAACAAAACATCTGTGACCTTGATAAAATAGGTCAAGGTCATTGAATAATCAAATTATTTTAACCAGATTATCTTAAAATCCTGCTTTAGTTTGATAAAGAATGTTTAAAAAGGTCTTCCAAAAGAATAATATAATTTGTGGACACAAGGACAGACAGGGGCACGTTTCCTTAACAAATGACGAAGGGGCAGTGGTGGCTCAGTGGTTAGGGCATTGGGCTACTGATCAGAAGGTCATGGGTTCAATTTGCTGCCACTGCCAAGTTGGGCTCTTGAGCAAGGCCCTCTCTGCTCCAGGGGTGCTGTATCATGACCCTGTGCTCTGACCCCAAGCTGCGATATGCGAAGAATGAATTTCACTGTACTGTACTTGTATATGTGACAATAAATAGCATTACGCATGAGCCGGTTTTGGGAGTATTTCCTGAAAGCCTTCATTAACGGAGAATGAGTTATAAGTGCTTCTTTGTTGGCTCCGCCCCCAACCGACTCTGGCAAAAAGCAATGAGAATCGATGCTTCACAGTCCAGAGGTAAATTCTATATGGATCAAAGGCACAGTCGGTTCATTGTCCGGAGGTAGATTCTATGTATGGATCAACGACCGCAACAGTATAAATAGATGCCGATATAAAAAGGGGGATGATATTGCGCAGAGATTGTGTTTGCAGCTCCCACAGTTAAACTGGCAGTGATTTCTGCAAAAATGGCAACCAGGTGCTAAAAGAAAAGATTATGTTTATCCTTTAAAATTGTAATTAAGATAGGCCTATATGAAGAGAGAGGTTATATATATTCAATAACGGTACCAACTATCTTCCACATGTACATTCAAGAGCCTGGGGGTACATATAGGCATGAGTGTTCCATCAAGGCATATTTCCAGTGGCATAAAAACCTTTTGTTTTATGCACGCTATCCCAACTTTCTTTTTAAGATTTTATTTAGCTGTGTGCATGGCGCAGCAGTACTGTGTCACTGAATGCACGGAGCAGCAGCATGAAGACAAATGGCTGCACTTTGTGGACCGCTCAGTAGTCTGAAACGGCGTCTCTGATTCACATCTCCACTGCTGGTGCATAATCATCATCCCCTGTCTTCCCACATTTATTTATTTCAACAATCAACATGTGAGCTTAATTCGTAAAGTCATTATGTGGCCGACTGAACTACAGACTTGCCTAATAATTATTTTAGTTAGGTGAAGAGTGAATTAAAAAGCATAGCCACGATCAAACTACAAGAGGATAGAAATTAATTACGTGAATAAAAATAATAACAACAACAATAATAATAATAATAATAATAATTGTGCAAAGTAGTTTTTTTAACCGAAATTAGCAGCCTCTGCCTTTTTGACGCCGAACTGCACGCGAGATCTAAATAAAGAAGTACTTAGTGAATAAAGAATGGGTCGTGGAACTTGTTAATTTACGAGCGACTTTACGTACCATGTTAGTTAAAAAGGGTTTCGGAACACGCTCGTTAATTAAAGAATATTATTAAGAGGAAGTTAACGGAGTAATTAGCATTACGAACCTTTCGGGAAACGCACCCCAGATCATTTTCAGGCAGTCTCTGCAGGCAATTTCAAGCAGTTCCTCAACTTCTGATTGATTTTGGTTCCACCAATGCCCAACTGCACCTGTTTCTCTATTGCCTCATTAAAAGACTCATTGACTATGGCTGAAACTGCCCACTACCGTACTAAAGAGCAGTTTGTTAAAGTAGCATACATTTTTGACCGTAGCCATACATACTCCCGGATTTTATTTTTTACAGTGTCAGTGCATCGCAGAGTTTTTTGTGTTACTATCCCTAGGAATGCTCATGCTATTGGTCCAATCTGAAAGTTACAAAACTTCATCAAAGTTTCAATAGCTGTACGGCTGTGTGTGTGTGTGTGTGTGTGAGAAGCAGGACAAACATGGCCGTGCATTTTCATTTTTCAACTTCAGAATCCTTGTAAACAGCAGTATGGTAAATGGTCCAATTTCCTGCTCATATTTTGTGCAGATAAAATGTTACATGAAAAATGCAGATACTGCGGTGTAAATATCAGAATCAGAAGTATTTTCTTTATAATATAGACTAATTTGTCTCTTTGACAAAGAGTGGATATCTTCAACATTGCTTTCCCTGCATAGACTGTTAGTCATATTACTCAGCACTCATATTACTCATATTACTTATTATTTATAACCAAGAACCAAAAATAGTCCAATATAAATGTTCAGTTTGACCAATCTACATACAAAATTCATATTTTTACAAATTTTTGTTTCGATTATGTCTTAATTTGTTCACCAAAATGTCATCTGCAACTAAACTGAGATTTACTAAATGTAAGTAAACAAACTCATTCATTAATTCATTAATTTATCCTCAGTAACCGCTTTATCCTGGTCTGGGTTGAGGAGGATCCGAAGCCTATCCCAGGAACACTGGGCGCAGGCCTTGGACAGGATGCCAATCCATTACAGGGCATCACACACACCCACACACACATTCACACCTAGGAGCAATTTAGCGTAGCCAATCCACCTACCGGCATGTTTTTGGAGCAACTGGAGTACCTGGAGGAAACCCACACAGACATGAGAGGAACATGCAAAACTCCGTACAGACAGTAACCAGAGCTCAGGATCGAACCCCAGACACTGGAGCAGTGATACCTCAACACTACTTGCCGTCCACCCAGTAAATAAATGAAATAAATAAAGATTAGTTGAGCACAACAAATATAATATTTTCAACCCCAGTGTTGCCTTCTGCATTGTTTGGAGGTGAGATAAATAGCTCTAGCAGGTATGAGTGACGCCAACCCTATTGACCCTTCTTTCTGAAGACCCACATCTCTCTCTGAAGATGGCTTACTGTTAAACTCTTCTCACCTACAGCCTTGGCTGGGAGATGAAGCTCATCTTTGATACTAAGACAGAAGAGCTTAGTATCAAAGACGAGCTTCATCTCCCACACACACAGACTTTCCAATTAGCATCAGCTGATAGGCCTCAAAATAGAGATGGAGGGGGCATTTCATGGTCCGCTGACTCCCTTTCTCCAGAGTCACCGATGGACTCGTTGTGGGTAAAACGATGACATTTCTTGGATGATTGCAATCGATGTGGGCGCTCTCTCAAAACACGCCTCCATTGACTCTCTTAACACTGTGCGCCAATGGCTGAAAATGAAGTTGTGAGGGAATAGCGCATTGGCCTTTTAATGGATCCTGAATGAGACATGTCCCACTATGGCCAATCCAGTATGGGGAGCGCATATGTCAGACAATGATGTATGACGGATAACAAGACGCATGGCTTGGCCCATAAGATTTCTAACACACATGGACAGCATGTTCTTCCCAAAAGGAACACCCTAGGGATATGACCATGGCACTGTTCTCTTCTCGTTATCATAGCTAAGAATAGTGCTCTATTGATGCATAACTTTGAGTTTTTGTTATGATATCATGATATATTGTGTTTTCATTGTAACTCGGCAAGTTCTAAAGTATACCTATTGTTATTGCATGTGCAATATTGTTTGATATGTGAATGCCTTATTTTTTTTCATGTATGAAAATATTTTTAAGTTTTGTGATTTAGCAAAACATGTTAAGTACATGTTTTGCTAAAATCAGACAATAAATGTTATATAATTTCTCACATTTGTAGATCACTGTAGACTACCTCCATGACTTGAAGATAATTTTTTCCCATAAGCTTTTTGTGCTTAAGATACCTTTTTTTTATTTCCCACAAATTAGCAAAGCCCAAACAGAATGGTCCTGGTTGATCCCAAATATTTTAAATACTTCTCAAAATATGTGAGTCCAAATACATTTACTGTGCTGTAGATTTCACCTCAAATAGCCATTGCTACAAATCCATCATCAGAAGAAAAAATGTACATGATAATCAGTTGTTAATGCTTATGTTTAGATAGTAAAAAAAGACAAAGGAAGAAATAATAAAATCGATTCTACAAAGGGATTACACAAAAATATTTCCAGAAATTAGGTGGAAGAAGGTGTAAGGAGAGAGAGAAAAAAAAGGAGATCAGGAGAGAGGGGGGATTCTCTGTGTACCCCTCTTTTCCACGTCATCTCAGCCCTCACTGTTGGTTATTCCCCTCCCTCTCTCTTTCGATCTTTTTCCCTGTATGTGTCTCTCTCAGGGTCTCTTTCTTTCTGAGTATATCTGCTTTTCAATCTCCCCCTCCCTCTCTCATCTCCCTTGTTTCTGTCTTGTTTCCCTTTTTTCTTTCTCACTCTCGCACCGTTCCTCACATCTGCTACAGTGCCCATTAATTCATTCATTCAAATTCCTGGCTTTCTCTTTTTCCTTGTTGTTTTTTCCTCAATAAAGCAGTATCAGAGCCAATACAGCAAATAAGAAATAGGCAACCTGAGAATCAACGACAGACCAGATTGCCTTGTTCTCTGTGCAGCCTAAATCTCTTTTTGTAAACACATGTTGGGCATATCTCCGGTTCTTGGAGAGAGAGAGAGAGAGAGAGAGAGAGAGAGAGAGAGTGCACAGATTGGGTAAAGGAGGTGGCTAGTATATTGGGTGGCTACTTCTTTCCCAGTATCTGCCACTTTACTTTTTTTCACATATTTTCTCTTTGTCTATCCTAATTCTTAAATACTTTAGTCAGTGCTCTCAGAATTTTAAAATAGCTCTTGCTCTATTGTTCTGTCTCTCTCTCTCTCTCTGTCTCTCTCTCTCTCACTTTCTCCCCCTCTTCCTCGGGAGTACCAAATACAAGCTGCAAGCAGTCACGCAGCTGTTTCCATGGCAATATCTATCTCTGAGAAGGATTCGTTAACCCTTTCCCAGATGGTTTCCTTGCCCACGTAGTCTTGCATACAGGCGAAGCAAAACAGTTCTCCTGCTATTTACAGCCAGCTGTTCATACTCCAAAGAGCACACATTCCAGTAGCTTGTAGCTTGTAGTGTGTATTCATACAAATACATACAAGTGTATATTCAAAATTAAACCACATCAAATCACATCTTAGAATGGTTTGATAATGCTATTATGTAAATTAACCTTGTGTGTGTTTGTGAGAGATTTTTGTTGCTAGTGTAATAATATCAGCTGACCTGGGTCAACCAGATTTACAGCATTTCAATTTAAAGAGAGCAAGAGCGTGAGAGTGTGTGTGCGAGAAAAAGAGTCATAGCCCAAAGGATGTTTTCTCTGGTCCAAATATGTGTGTGTGTGGGGGGGGGGGAATCAATTAGCAACTCCTTTAATTCAACGCAGCCACCCCATTTACAAAAACCCATCTGGAATTATTGTATATTACATGGGAGAATAAAGGAGAAGCATCTGAAATGAAAAAGACAGAATTACAGCGTCAAGATCACCGTTGCAGGTGATAGATCAGACTACTTTGCCTTCCTATTAAAATATAATGATTGTTATGTGAAGCTGGTTCACAAGGAGTTAGATTATTTCTGTAGAATAAATATGCTAAGATCAATAAATATGAATATGAATAAATATGATAAGAATCACAGGCTTGTCCACAAAGCAACCACCTATATTAATACAACACATGCATTTGTGATACTCTCATCGGGGATATTCACAACCATACAGTATGCACACCTAAACATAAAAAACTCTTTGTAAAGGAATACATTCCGAATCCTCTGCATTCCACGGGAGGAGTGGTGGCTGGAACCCAAGCACGCACTAAAAGTGAGTAAGGCCTGTAGCGGAATGACGTAGCAAGTTTTGAGCATACTCTGCCCAGGGGAGGAAACGAGCCCAGTCTGACTGATTTTCAGCGCAACCGAACCTTTGGATGTCGGTTGCCATCGTCTCCCACCAATACTTGGGCACTAAGAGCTGACGGGTTCTCTCCACCCCGGGGTGTCCAGTGGCTACGGTGGCGTGTGCCCACGCAATGAGTTTGTCTCGGCAACTAGGCGGAACATATGAGCTCCCTTCTGGGCACTGGCGGGGAGTGGTGCGCGCGCCCTGAGCCCGTGCTATGTCAGCGTCCATCTCCCACTCTATGGCTCCTATGAAGCATGTCGGAGGTAGGACGGGGTCCAGGGTCAGTGCCAGCGGTCCCGTGGAGTGGAGCCTTGATAAGGCGTCCGCCTTCTGATTGCGGGATCCCGGGTGATAGGCTATGGTGAAGTTGAAGCACATGAAGAAGAGTTTCCACCTCGCCTGTCTGGCATTGGTTGTTGCGGTGGTCGGTAAACACAATGAATGGATGCACGGGCCCATCTAATCAATGCCTCCATTCCTCCAGTGCTAACTTCATGGCTAGCAGTTCCCTGTTCCCAACATCATAGTTACGCTCCGCCTGTGACAGCTTCCGTGAAAAGAACGCAATGGGGTGAAGTTTTGGTGGTTCCCCTAGGCATTGGGACAGGACGGCCCCTACCCCTGTCTCTGAGGCGTCCACCTCTACTGTGAACGGCCGCTCCGGATCTGGGTGCCTGAGGACCGGGGCTGTCGTAAACGCTCCCTTGAGGGTAGTGGATGCGTGCTCCGCCACCAGGGTCCATGCCAAGATACTGCTCCCGCCCTTGAGGAGCCACGTGAGGGGTGCCGCCATGAAATTTGCGAGGTTCGAACCAGGTTTCGGAGGCTTAAGCAGGTGCAGTAATCGTGAATCGGATTCCAGAGTCATACACGGGGAGGGAGTCAGAGTAACGCTTTGTAGAGTGCTGATCATGGCAAACAATACTGATCACTGAGGTTTGTATGTCCGGGGTTTATGAAGGGGAGACGGGATTGTGTACAGGTGATTGTGATTCAGCGATAATGTGAAACAGGTGCGGCGGCTCAGAAGTTAGGCGAACTTGAACGCGGAAGTGCTCTCGCAGAGCTGCACATTGAATTCCGGGAGTTTTGGTCCAGGGCTGCCGCCGTGCGTGTGACAAACTTGGGATTAAATCCATTTCTGATCCATTTAAATTAATTTCTATAAAAGTCTAAGGGAGACATGCTATTTGCTGGTTTATTGCCTTTGATTTTAAGTTTGCTATTAAGTATGCTATTTCTTGGTTTGCTGTCATACATGTTTTTGTATGTGTTATTTGAAACTTTGCTAACAAACTTCATACAAAGCAACGTTTAGCCAATGACAAACCAGTACATTTCTGAAACTTGGGATTAAATGGTTTAATATAAAGAGAGTTATTTGGTAGGGATACTCATTATATTGTGCACTCAGAATTCACAATGATCTTAAAATATATTCTTACCTGTCTCCAAACTCCCCTAAAGAGTTTCCATTGAAAGGACTTCATTAAGACTCCTGGCACGGAAACCCCTTCATTGCCCTGTTTGAACAAAAATGAGACTGAGGATGAGAGACAGAGAGAGAGAAAGCCACTTATTCAAGCTCTTTCATTAGAAGGTTTATAGTATTATTTAAAAAAAAGTCAAACAAATACATTAACATAGATATTTTAGTCAAGGCATAGCTAATTACCATAACAAAGACAATGGTGATGGCATTTCAGGCTGTGGGGACTGCTTGTAGGAACATAGTCAATCTGTGTACGTTCTGTGGGGAAATTATTAGCTCCCAGATCTGTTTTTAGAGGGGAGGGAACGACTGCAAGTGCGCCCGAAGACAGCAGAATAACTTCGGGTCAAAGCCATTACTAAAGCTCTATTGCCTTAGGGTGCTCTTCCTTTCAGCCAAGAAATCAAGATATACTGTTTATGTGAATGTGAAAGAACTTGTTTATTTGTAAGTGTCTCATTGTATATCAGGAGTGTCAGGTCTTAGAGGTGTGTGAGATCTTTATCATATTGAGATATTTGTTGGTAAGGTTTTGGCTCATCATGATCTCCCGATTTCATAAGAATTCACACAAGTGAGCTTGAATGTAAAGTTAGCAGGGTTAGCAGCCATATATTTTTATTTACAACTTCATTTGTATGAAATCCAGGAAAATAGCACACTCCTACAAAGTTTGCGTGAGATTATGTTGCCTGGTTGGGTAGTCTGTAGCACAGCAGAGTTGGATGTAGTTGGGTGTGATGTTCTGTCTCATTCAAAGTGAAAGAGTGTTAACTAGCCCACAGCAATGGGGTTCCACTAGTTGTTGTGCCCATATCTGGTGGGAATGGAGAGAGAGATCAGTGGCATACTCTGTGAACAACTGGCTTACTTTCCTCACTGCCCAGCCAGCTAGAAATGAGCAAAATATCTTGTATAACCGACTGCTTCCAGTTTGTGCTATGATGTGAAATTCAGTAGTTTTATGACGATGTGCAGATCTATTTCAATTAAGTTCTATAAAAGTCTAAGTAGCCTCTCCCTCTAATGGAAGCATGTTATTTGCTGGTTTATTGCCTTTGATTTTAGGTTTGTGTGTATTTTATGTTCTTTTATATCCATGCCTTTTTAGCTCTTTTTATGCTATTTCTTGGCTTGCTGTCAAAGCAATGTTTAGACAATGACAAACCAGAAAATTTCTGCAACACTAGGGTAAACCACGCAGCAACAGTGCAAAAGCAGTGTGGCTACCACTTCTGGTTTAAAATGTGCAAACGCAATGTGTTGAATTGAAATTGTTGAATTCTTGTGCAAATAACACATTGCATCCATGTATCCTTAAATGTCTTATGGCCGTGTTTGCTTCTAAAGCAACGGTTAAGTGCTCTTAAATATTGCACGTCTATTATCTTCAGATAGTCATTAATTTCTATTACTTCAAATGTAAATAACATCCATAGATGAATCTGTGGTATAGAGCACTGAAAAGCGCATCAGTGGGATATCAAATGCAGTCCCTGACTTCCTGCTATCAACCACTGAGGGCAATTACATTAGCATAACCCTAATGCGACTTTAATATGATGGCTATCAGTTAACAGCCCAGGCCTTATTACTCCAATCAATTAGAACCTGAGAGGGACTACATCTGGGATGCAGTTCCGGCTCTGATTAGCGTCATGAGCAGGGAGTCAGTTGCGCACAGAGAAACTCTATCCTGTGACGGACGAGTGAATGGAGCGGTGCTTCTCTATAGACAGAACATCGGGCACAATAGACAGCAGCATACCTTCCTCTGAGCGGCCAAATTGCTTTTGAGATGTGGCCTCTTTAGTGAAGGACAAACGGTGCCTGAGCCCTTCCATCATTCTGTTCTACTCAAGCACCTGAGCTTCAGTAGATACCCAGAGGGAGAGAGAGAAACCCAAAAATTGAGGTAATGCTGTGTCTTCAGGTACTGAAGTGAGAGTGTGAGACAGACAGCAGCATGATAATCTATAGATCGTCTCAAAGTAAATGTAAAGATATGAGAAATGTGGCCATAGCTGGAGGACAATCTCTCAGTCATTTTAGTCTAATCTAATTTGCTCTGACTGCCACAAAGATACTGTGTTTCTGTGCATTTGGTGACCAAAATCCTCTGTGAATGTGGAAAAAAAAGCTTGTTGCACATGGCCAACTTGCCAATCATGACTGTACCATTATATGCTGCATTTTCTCTATTTTTTTTCTTTTCAGTCCCACACTACATTATTGGCATTGCCTGTTGCCATGACAACACACTCCTCTTTATACTTAATGTTCTGGCAGTGCCTTGGAACCAACCTGATGATGTTAGTAATTAAACCTCTTTGCATAACATTAGAGTTTTCACTGGATAGCAAGTAAAGCCTGAAAATGTAATGTTCATGTTAACAATGGTAAATGCATATGGTAAAATGCATAAAGCAGAAAATTGTTTGCGGGTTAAAAAAAAAAAAAAAAAAATATATATATATATATATATATATATATACAATATATATTTTATATTGGTTTAAGAGACATGGTTGGCACTGCAATCAACATGAGTG
>JAOUQW010000019.1:16585981-16600479 GCA_028565825.1 Olivaichthys viedmensis | reverse complement strand
ACCCGCCTGTGTCCGTCCTGTATTGTCTCCTGTTGTTTGTGTGTCAGCACACCTGTCGCGGTGTGCTTTAGTTTTGTATGTTTAAACCTTTTATGTTTCTAAATAAATAATGTTGTTTGTTGAAAGCGGCTTCGTGTTTGTGTCCGCGCACCCCCGGAAACACATCATGACATTATAATACTAAGGTCATGTCTTGGCTCAGTGACGCATATAAATCCCAGAACATTTATCAGGCTCACACTACTATAGGCCAGGCATGTGTTAAGGAAAATTGAGGGTTTAATGAAGTGTGGCAGCTCCTCAATAACACCTGATAGACAGTCTTTTAAGGTTATTTTGAGCTATTTGTGCACACACTTTCATTGTTGGTTGTATTGTAGGGATTGTAGGGATACAGCTGAAAACATGTAAAAGGCCTTGAGTGCCACAGTTTTATTGTCAAGATTGTGAACTCAGATCTGTTGGAATGTGAGCAACCAATGGCACTACTATGTGGGAATTAGTGTATGAACTGTGAGTTGCTGTCCAGGGTGCTGAACAGACATTTTAGCTTAATTGCTCTCCGTGGTCCTGACCACACAGTGCAGACGGAGCTTTCTGTGGTACTGAACAAGGGGCTGTGTCTTTATCTCTAATCAATAGCATGGCGCTTTCGGCCTATTCCAATAAACTCCTCTGAGGTTTTTGACTCACTAATAATAATGACTGTTCAGTCAAATGCATTCAGGTTTCATGCGCCTTGAAATAGCTTTTTTTTATGGGTCATAGTGTATGCCAATCCCATGTAAACAAGGACATATAGCAATGGGTTAATAATAAAAAGGAATGAGCTGTATCTGACCCTTATAAAAAAAGACGGCTCTCCGATGGTGCGCTTAAAGGATTTTTTTCTTTTCTTCCTGAGTGCATTCTGAGACAGGAGAACTGGTAACCACAATGGTTTGATTAGCCATGCATGACAGTCAAAGTGACTCAATACTACACATAAGCTCACTAGTGCTGTACACTACAGTAAACATGATGTATGGTAATTGGATACGAACAAGTAGATATGGCCTTATAATGCCTTCTTTAAAATAATCTCGTAAAGTGCAGCTAAATTACTGTAAGACACCAGGATGGCTGGCTGTTTTTGTGTCATACAGTATAAACAGGGATCGAGGTTTCAGGACTGGAGGAGCGGGCCAGAGGGAGAGCACTGAAGGAGGCCGCTTTGAGAAGGGAGAAATGTTGCAAGCAAGTAGACATTCGCCATTTGGCCCCGCTGTCCTCCTTTAGCTGCTATAAAATGTGCCGAGGCCTTCTGCATCAGCGCTCGCAGCGTTGCCTAGCAACTGGACGGCACAGAGATCTCTGCAGAAACCCTAATCTTCTGTTGAAAGAAGAAGAAAGAAAAAAAAACACTTCATGTCTTGTTTGTGGTGTTTGCATTTAATGCTTTATATATATATATATATATATATATATATATATATAAAGAATTTGCCAAATCGTTCTTATCAACACGAAGATGCCTTCAGGTGTGATTGTGCAAATATGGCCCACTGGCATGCAATAATGCTGGTAATATAGTGTTTCATTTCCACCGTTTTTCTCTTATATGGTGTGCTTGCGTTGAAATATGTGGCCGATGTAAAGCGCGCCGGGATGCACCCGACGCATTTGAACGGGTTGCACAGTGAATCGAGCAGTACACACATCATTCCCCAGTGATACGGCGTGCGCAAACACTGCCTTTCTTCTTTGGCTCGCTTTCGCTTTTTTATTATTATTATTCCTTTTTTTTGGGACAAACCTCAGATTTTTACTCACTGATCCCACCGACAAAAACGATGTCGGTTTTCCTCTATCTCCAACCCAAGCATGTAAGCCGGCGTTTTATTTTCCGGTCTTGATTTCCTTTTTTCTTTCTTCTCTTTCTCTCTCCATGTCGGCTCGTGGAGGCGTTCTTGAAGCTGAAGTGTGTCATCGTTCGGCCGCCGTTTCTCTCCGAACATGCTGGGCTCCTCAACACACACGTAAGGGACTGAGGATCGGCGTCGCTCCGCTTTTGCAGCAGGACACAAACCTGGACATTTCCACCCATTTTTTATTCTGACAGAGTACTTTTTTTTTTTTTTTTACGGGGTTACCGAGTGCGTGCGCTTTTTTTCCCCCTAACTTCAGAACAGGGGTAACCACAGACTGCTACACGCTCTGACGTTTGCATCAGAGATCTTTTTTTTTTTTCTCCAGCAGTGGGTTTCGCACTCGGAGAAACGAACCTCGGCCATCAAACAGCCGTTACGAGGGGATGCGGGTTTAGTTTTTCTTTTTTTTTTTTACCCACCGCACCCCCTAAACCTCCCCCACCGCCAACGTTTACAGCTGAGGGAGGAAAAGAAATCATTCAAACAACATAGTGTGGAGCAAATCCCTCATCACCGGAACCATGGTTCGTCCGCAGCTTCGGACCGGGAATTAACCGCGAGTGTGACAAGACGACGCCGCTTTCCTTCATTCATTTTTTTTTTTTTTTCCTTTGTCTTTCCATATTTTAATTTTTAACCCTTGATTTTTGGCTTAGGAAGACTTTTTTTTTTTTTGGTACTTTTGAATAAAGCCAAATGTAACCAAGATGTGTGATGTGCTGTCGGTCGAGCGGCTCTGTGACCTGCACGGATTTCCATAGCCGAGGAAAACACCTTGGGACCGATTACGAGCTTTTAAAAGCCACTTCTCTGCTCTTTTTTGCAGGGGCATCACTCACATGTGTGTGGGTGTCATTTAAGTTATTGATTTGGCTCGTTTTATTCCCATTCCTATTCCTTCTGTTGGATTTTTTGTTATTATCGTTTTGGACCACATGCGGTTGGATTACTGAAGGTGTATATAAACGGATTTGTGGAAATGTTGGGTCCTCACCAAGAAAAAATATGTGGAATTGTCTCTGCTCTGACAGTGTTGTCGTCTGTCTGCCTTGTACAATGGTAAGAAAAATGATCGGTGAACTGCGAATGAATGCGCAGGCTGTCGAATGATTCGCGCCAGGCTACTTGGTATTGGACATCGCTGATCATCCACTGATAGGGGCCACGCTGTAGCGAATGCTTGTCCATCCAATGGCATAAACACTTGAGGTGTGCGTGTGCGCGCGTGTGCGTGTGTGCTCGCGCGCACCCGTCGATGTGTGAGATGTGAGAGAAACATGCGCGTGTCCATCGCCAGACGCATACATTATCGATAATAGTGGCACCATATCACCATATCATTTTTATTTGTTCATATGCCTACGTGTATATATATACACAGTTTCTCTATATACACACACTGTATCTCTTGCTAGGTCTGGAGCGACGTGACACTGAGACATGCGCACTCTCTAGGCTTCGACGTGAACGTGCGTCTAGGCACCCTGGATTAATGGACAAGGATTTCGTGCAATTTCTATCAAAAGAGCTACGGGGAAAAAATTGGCGCAATGTTCCAGTCAAACGCCTGGAGCCATATCCGAGCAAAGCTTTTACCTCAGTCCACCCCCACCCATAGTCTACTACCACCATGCCTTCTTATTACAGGTTCATCATGGCTCGCTCAATAAAAGTAAAAACGGCGGGGCCCGTAAATAAACAGGCATCCTGATAGGCGACGTGTAGGCCTGTTTTTGCACGAGCTCATTTTTTTTTTATTGCTCCTCGCTGATGCTCACTCTTTGGTCTATCTGGGCCACCTGTAAGCGCACACGATGAGCAGTCTAGTGACGGTAGGACATCGTAATTAGGCACTCATCGTTAGCTGTTATGTTAAAAAGGCCGGAGGTGCAAGTGGCCCGCGGGTTCGCGTTGTATAGACGACGGAGGCCGCAAACTGAGCGTTTTCCACTGCCAGTTTCGACGTCTGATCTCAGCGCAATCAGTGGTGCCACATTGGGCTATTTTTGATAACGTCAGGCTTGAAAAAAATTACTTTGTGGTGCTGGATAGGATTTGGACTGTTCTTATTGATTGTTTTTGATTCCTATATATCTTGTGGTTTGAGCTGATGTTTGGACTGGTTTAGGCTTGAGTGAATTTAGTGGGTTTTAAGCCGGATTGGGTTGATCCAGTCACGGTTTCAAACCCACCTGCCATAAAAACGGCAAATTGTCCAAACGTGAGGCCACAAATTTTTAATCAAATCTAATTAAGATCTTAATGTTGGTTATTAAGAGTCCTACAGATGAATATGTCTACGTTCATGACAATCTGAACAAATCAAGCTGAGCAAACGAGTTATGCAGTCACACTAGATGATAAGGTTATACTGTTTAAATTGCAAGATGAAACAGACATTGTCATGCAAAGCAGTGTTTTGATGATTGGTGAAATGCACAGTGTTCTATTTAAATATTAAGCATATAATTTACAAGTCCGTTTGTCACTTATATTACTGTAATTACATGATTACATGAAACTATGGAATATCGGATATAATACTGCAGGTTTATGAAATATCACCCTCATAGGCTGAAGTTCTCTCCAAAAGTGCAACTATCTCCAGTTGACCAATAGTTATGATCAAGCAAGCTTGGCCATTAATTTAGGAAATATATCTGTCATGCTACTATTTAATAACTAAGTTGTCATAACTGTCTGCCCATAGCACTTCTGCTGGAACTGGAATATCTGTGGCCAAGTCGACAGTGGACAAACTACTGAGGGGGTATGACATCCGTCTCCGGCCGGATTTTGGAGGTATGCCCACTCCCTAACCCTCACCTCTTCTGGTGCCGTTCATCTTCATGTTCCATTGGTGAAGTAATGTAAGATAGTTCCTCTTAAAATACTGTCAAAATGCTTAAAATGCTTGTAGGCTCTACCATAACATTTGCTGCTTGTATATAGTAAGGTACTACAAAAATTAAATGTTGAAGTATTAGGAGGCAAACATTTATTATTGGATTTGCACAGTGGCAAAACCAAATTCAAGATTAGGATATTGATGATCAAGACAGTGAGGAACATCTGAAGGGAATATTCTCAGGAATGTTCACTACCATCACAGAATATGGCCAAGCATGAAAGACAATCAGTAGAATATTTGGTTGATCTTCCCCACACCCCTCTATTTACCCAGTTGAATTACTGAATTACATTCACCTTCAAAAAAGGCAAAAACAGCAGAAGCACTTTTAAAGGCTGAGCACACTGTTTCAGCTGCCCATGATTCATAGTTCTGCACATGTTCACAATTTTAAGGGACCCCAGGGATGCTTCTTCATCCACAAAACACGGAATAACTTTGCCTCACCCACAGAAATGCTTCGTTTGAAGGACGATGTGTCCAACCATTCATCACAGGTCTCTGTTTTGTCCCCTGACATTGCAAAGAGGCAGTAAATTTGCTATGGAAGGTGTTTATTCATTTCTACAATTAAACTCACCATCAGCAAATTAGCTTGTATTTCACCAAAGAAGCAAATCTCTGCTGTGAAGTGCACAGTACATAGCAGTATCAAACTCCCTAGAGCTCTGTGAAAGCTATTTATCGATTTATCTATCTATCTATCTATCTATCTATCCATAAATTCATCCGTCCGTCCATCCATCCATCCATCCACCCACCCATCCATTCTCTTACCCATTACTGTTCTACAGTAAGCTTGTAGTTTTGATATCATTACTCATGAATAGAGCTAGTATTTAATTAAATATAACTTAGTGTCTATGCTCCATATGGTTATTCTAGTTGATATTACTTGAAATTATTGAATAGTCCTTCTACGGAATTGCAATGGTTAATTTTCACTGGTTCATTTAATTAACACATGCACTCTCTGTGCTTCACACCACTGAGAAGATGTTAGGAGAAGATGTTAGGAGTTGATGCACATGTGGTTGGAAAGGCAGCAGTTTATGGCCTGCCCCAGCTGCTTGGTGGGGACAAAAGCCCTGTGTCACATCCTCATGATTCTATCCAAGCCAAGTGCTAACAGTGCTAATCTAAACCATTATAATACTCCCTTCCTCAGTGGCAACCATCCCCCCAGCCTATATTGATCTACATCACAGTATTTTAAACAGTACTATATCAATAGCACTGTCAATATCATGATCATCATTTAACTTTGCCTCATTGGTTAACTCTGTCCTACCTCAGAGATAGCCTTTGATGTCCAACTATCATTAATGTTCTATTTATATGGTTGATATGATTCACTATTAGGATTAAGTTGCTTGAAGTAAACTTTAGCAACTAGGCCAGTAGAGTTGCCTTGTCTATCCAATAATTTGTTTAAAGCATGTCCTATAGAATGTCATATTTGTGCATTGCTGATGGTAGGCACAAGTAAAAGAAAAAAATGTGTTCCTGGAAGATTATATGTGTTCCTGGGTTCTTTCTTTTTATCAAATAAGTCTTTTAAATTGTGGGAATATGAAAGGTAGGCCTCCTGTGAGGAGTGCACAGTTATAAAAGAGAATAGGGGAATGTGTGTGCCACCTCACTAATGTAAGGGTTTCCCTTTACACTCTATAGTAAAGTGTATGTAGGAATGACATTATAGACCCCAATCATAGTTTTGCATTGTTCAGAGGAATTAAAGGATATATTCCAAGGCCTCTAACCTATGTGGAAGTTTTCTCCAATTGGTTTCAGTGAGACTGAAGCATTTTGATTTAGCAAAGTTGAGACAGGTCTTATTACAAAGGCCCAGAAGTAAAACTTGAAGTTGGGCATGGCTATGCCTCCTTTGCAGCCTTCCAGACATGACCTGAAAATATGGAACTGTGGGATATGAACAAAGACCATGATAACCATGTCAGATGGGTTAACATATAATACTTATAATCAGTTTGGACATTATAAATTAGTTTTGTCATGTAGATTTTGAAATGTGCAAAGAGGACTTTAGCATACAACTTCACCTTTGAATTTACAAAGAAGGGGGCCTGTAACTACTGTGTTGGGTACTACAGCTACTGTAACACTGTTATCAATGATAAATTAGAGTGGAAACAACCCACGGAGGTCTGAATCATGGCCAACATATTGGGGCCTAGTTTGTCCCAGAATTGGAGATAAAACTAGGAATGGAACCTATTACAATTGATCTGTGATCTGTTTGTTTTTTTCATATTCAATAATATTAGTTTCAGTTTCATTAGAGTGATACGTGCCCAAAGTGTCTCCACCTCCTCTATAGACAGTTGGGGGGAATTAAGGTCAGTCTTGCAGGAAGACATTAATGGTGTCATTAACATTGTGTCTGATCTGTAAAGATTAGAATAAAATGTGCAGAATTCAGCATTATTATCCAAAGGGTTGGTTAACACAACTTATGTGGTTCTCATGGTATCAATGTCTAAATATTTTCTAAATATATCTCATAGAAAGCAAGGGGCCTGGTTTTGCACCATTAAGGTAGTAATTTTGCCTTGTCCTATGAATGAGGAACTTGGCTCTTATTCCTGTCTATTGCAATCTGCGTTATGGTGACTTGTTGCTTTAGATTCAACTGAGTTAGTGTTGCTTCTAGTTAACATATTTTCCTTAGTTTTCTTGAGGTGAGAGGCAAAAGATGCAGCTTAATTTCTGATACATTCAGAAATTGGATGATTCTCTGCTGAATCAATGTTTCATTACATATTTTGTTGTTTCTTTCCAAGCTCATGTAGTTTCACAGAATTCTTTGTTTTGCATTAATGATTTGTTGACGCACCAACGTAATGCCTTAGCTGGTGTGTCAGGCAGAGTTAATTTAACAGACACTGTGCAATGGTTTTAAAGAGGAGTTAGCCAAATCTCAACTTTGTGAATTTCAGTGAACAATAAACATAATGCCAGGGCATAGTCTATGTGGGAATACATTTAGCAGAATCAAATGTATATTGTTTCGCTGTTGCATTCATTGATCAAAAAATATCTATTATATTGAAGTCCTTATGTAGATGGTAAATGCAGTACAGATGTGACACCTAAGCAATATCTGTTGCTGATCTAGGGCAGATAGAATTGTGTTCATATCGTGTGCCAATTAACAGTGACAGTAACAAATAGTCAGGAGCATATCTTCATAGAATTACAACCTTATTACGCAAAATTACAGTTTCAATATAAAAAAAGTGTTCAACGTCTGCCACCCATGCTTCTGTATTTTCATACTTAGTTTTTAATACTTTAGAACTTATGTAACCCCAGAAAACTGTTTTTGAAATGAGTCCACCTGACGCCATGAAAGTTGACTTGATGCCCCCCTCCTCCAACCTAAGCAAAATACTTTGTGCGAAAACAAAAACTTGCTAATAAGTGACTTGGCCAGAAATTCACACAGACACAGACATTTACTGAGATGAAATACAACCATTTATCACTGAACATCTACTACCTCCTATTGAACAAAGGCAAAAATGAAATAATGCAGCTTGAGCTAATTGTCAAACATGTTGACTATTAGTCTATTCAGTGAGTGCAAACAGAACATAATCATGGAGATCTAGGCTACAGAGTCTTGCAGGGTATAATATCCTGCAGTTTTTACAGAACTGTCCTCAGCTACTGGAGAAAGTTGAATAAGAACCTCTCTGATCCTTTATATAACTTGAGTTTGGCGGACTAGATCAAGAAATCCCTTTTCCAGAAATGCGTCCATTACCTGTGCAAAGGCATGTAATGGTATAATGGCTGAAGTCTGCAGCAAATCTCACAGCTTTCTCATCCAGCTCCAGTAGCGCTTTCATTATGTAATCTCAATCCATGTACCATAATAGCTTGAAAATAAGAGTTCTAGGTCTGTCTGTATTGTGTTTAGGGCCAATTCAATGCACTCTCATTATTTCAATTTGTTTGTCTGCTAGCTCAGTAAAACATTTAGCAAGAAATAGAGAGAAAATGTGTAGTATTTGAGCCAGAAGTACCCTCCGGTAGGCTAATAACATGCACACTGTCCCTGCAGCTTCAGTTCTTGAGCTCTGCTAACTTGGTCTTGTTTTGCATCATTTTAGCATAGTTCTGTTGGGATATCTCTTTGGCTCAGTTAATTCTAGTCTGTAAACTACTGTAGTCACCTCTCAGTTTGTTTATGTTGTTGAAGCAGCGTAAGGTCTCCAACTGAATGAAGTCCACAGTTGTCCACAGTTTGGCAAACCGTGACCCTGTGAACCGCCGTTGCTCCTCTATAGTTGCCTCCAACATAGCTCGGTTTTAACTGAACTTATTATCTGAGCTGGGGGACCAAGGTAGAGACATAAGCATCTAAGTAGCCATCATCCTTTAGGTCATGTGATCTCTCTGCTGGTTAAGGAATCTTGTACAGTTTTCAGATTTTTTCTAAGAATGAAAACAGTAACATGCTATCCAAGTTGTAACCTTGTTAAGAGTTCAAGTTGGCCACATTTGACACAGCAGCTTTGCTCTTAATCTTGTTGCATTGGCCTCTGCTCCATTCATTGTTTTGCCAGTAGCCAATGCTGAGCCTTCGTGTTCATCTTGGCTTTGCACTTGTCCTTGCTTACTTTCTTGTTTGTACTGTAATTTACTGGCTTTAGCTCGAGATTCCCAACAAATATCCCATGGATTTAAGGTGTTATCTGAGAAAACTGGCTGAGCAGAATTTCAAGATACTGCTGTCCTCTTTTCCATCATGGTGTGATAAAGAGGACAGGAATTCATAATGGAAACTATGGAGGTGATAATTGCCTACATGATTACCAATATCATCATCATTATCATCATCCTCATAATCATCATACAATTCAATGATAACATCCATTTGAGATCCAGAAGGCCCAAACTGCAACTGGTTTTGCTACTCCTACTCTACTCTGAAGGCTTTGAAATAGCAACAATGCTACAAGACGGCCCTACTGACACACATCAGTAACTCCTTTATTAATTTATTTATTAATTTGCCTTCAGGCCATTTTTACATTTTCAACATTAAAATCATTTTCCATGAAGAATCTATTCTGATCCTCAAATCACATTTGCTACAGACCAGAAAGCATGGAAGCATGCAGGGATTTTTGAAAGTCAATTGGCAACAACCAACACGTTTATCGAAATCTACCTCAACCAGAGAAGTTTTTCCAAAATATTTCATTGGTTTGTAATGGGGCATACTCATAATAATATTTATATTTAAATGGGAAAAACTATGACGATCTTTGCTGATAACAGTCCCTTATATTGACCAGTTTTTAATTATTTGCAAATTCGATTTAACACACCTGATTCAGTTAATCAAGCATTCAGGGACATGTGAATGTGAGAATCAAGATCAAGCTAAAGAAAGACTTTGATGAATGTAGAACTTAATCAAAACAAATTTGCAATCAATTAGTTGTCCTCTTTATTGTCTGCTGTCTGTTATGATAACATATGTGTATGTTTATTTGGATGTCTGGTATCTTGCAGGTGGATGTATTTTGATCACGTAAATGAATGATTTCTGTTTGCTAAAGCACATTTTTGGTTTGGATTAATTTTGACAGATAATTTCGATTTAGTTCTAGTCTTATTCTTTTGTTGAAAATACATCGCTTTAGTCATATTTTAGTCATTTGGTTATTGTTAGTTTTCGTCTGGGTTTAGTTGGCAAAAAAATACAGCAGTTTTAGTCAATGAAAACTAATGATATTTGTCTTTTTTTCTCAAATTCCCCCAGTATGTTGTTTTTAAGTTTCCAAAATGCAAATGCAATAATTTCCCAAGTTTTAATTCCTTCTTAAATGGAACGCCAGATTGCTTTACAAGTGCACATTGTCATTTCTGGCTTACTAAAGCCTTTCTCCTTCTCTCATATGCGCTGGCTAAAGGGAAGTTCTGCAGGGGCTGAAACTACACTCTCAGAAATAAAGGTACTAAACTGTACCTTTTCTTGTCGCTGGGGTGGTACCCTCAAGGGTACATCTTTTGTACCTTTAGTATGTATATTTTGATTGGAAACGTCAATATAGTGTGCCTTTAAACATACAGTAATTAAAGGTACATAATTAGACCTTAAGGACCACTGTTGTGCCTTTAATTCGCTTTTAGAGTGAAGGTATACTACATGCACCTTCCCAGGTAAAAGATACATACTAAAGGTACAAAGGATGTACCCTTGAGCGTACCACCCCGACGACAAGAAAAGGTACAGTTTAGTACCTTTTCTTCTGAGAGTGTATCATATGGCTACAATTGTCTCTAACATGCTGCAGCTCCTTCATAGGGAATTGGGGCAGATTTAAAAACTTTACTTAGCACATTTATTACACTGCATACACCTGATAAAAGTAAATACATTTTAGTGACTTTGGTGGGGTGTCATCAGATGTGCTAGGTTTAGGCCTAACAACACGGACACCACTAAAGCATTTTTTTCCTAGAGGATAAAACACTTTATTAAAAACATGTTTTCACTGTTTTTCACTGTAGTCATAAACGTTGATAATGTTACCAAACAAGTTTAGAGAAGATAGGTCCAAAATCTATCCAGCAGTGCATGCAACCATTTGTTGAGGAAAATGTATATTTTGAGTAGAAGGGCAAGTTATTATTATTTAGTTATTGTTTAGTTTTTCCTCATGGAAAAAAAGGTTGTTGACAAACATTTTTCATCTTAGTTTTCATCAACATATTTAAATCATAAGAAATACTTATGAAAATTGGCCTTCTGTACAACTCAAGGTAAAGAATTTCCACTAAACCATTCAACATTTTTCCTGATCTTGCGAAATTTCTACCTGCCAATGAAGAACCGCTCTGCCATTTCAGTCCTTGTAAGTGAAACAGGAGACAGTGTGAGAGAAAGACACTGGATTAATTACACCCTCAAGGATCTTATTTATGATCTCAATAATTAGGTTAGCCTCCTAGGACCATGATTTTACGAGATTGAGGTTTCTCATTTACTCAGATACCGCTCTCACATACCTCTCTATGTCCAGATCCATCCTCAGCAGCATGTGTTGCCTGGGACTATTAATGTTCTACCCAAAAAACACATTGCAATTTTAATTAGCAGAATGGAATGGGAAAGAAGTTGCCTGGATACGCAACTGTCACACTCGAGACCATGAATCATCAGGACTCCATGTGGCAAGACAGGATTTTTGTGTACGCCTTCCCGTGACTACACCGTGACAGAACGAGAGACCTAAGAATGGACACAGCAAGCCATACCACGAAGGCAACCAGCCTGGAGAAGCTGCTGGAGATGATCTTCGCACCGGGGCAATGCCTCTCCACTTGGGAAGGAGCTTGGCCGTGATCTGCCAGGAGGACGAGGAGCGGCGGGCACGGCCGCTGTGGCGCCGCGTGGTGCCGCGTGTCACGCAGTGATAGCTTGCCCCTCCCGCCGCGCCACTGAGCCAGAAGCAGCCGCCGCCAGCCGCACCCCCGGTCTCGCTTCCACGCCAATTTCCTCGGCGCCTGATCGTACCACCAGAGAGAGTCGAAGGCAGCCCCACAGTGCCTCGGAGTCAGCCACAGAAGCTGCTTGGCACCAAGCCAGCTTGAACCAAGAATTTCTTTTGGGGGGGGACTGATGACGACCGCCGAGGTGGTGGGCGGTTCTCAGTTCCCAGACACCGCAGAGGGTGTCACCCAGTTCCCAGACATTGCGGAAGGCATTTATCTGTGCCCTGATGCTGCAGTGGGCGGTTCTCAATTCCCAGATGCACCAGAGGGCGTCACCCAATTCCCAGACGCCGTGGAAAGCGTTTTTCTGTGACATGATGTACCTCGGGCCCCTGACGCCGTAGCAGGCATACCTCAGGCCCCTGACACCGTAGCAGGCGTACCTTAGGCCCCTGACACTGTAGAAAGCATCCCCTGGGTGCCCGATGCCGCAGAGGGTGTTCCCTGGGTCTCTGACATCTCGATGGATCAGCTCATGGAGCGCCTCTCATGAATCACCATCTTGGGGGCAGCACAGCCCGGAGGCCAGTGCGGAGGTTGCGCCGCCCCACCCTTCAGGGAGGGTGACGTCCCTCCGCCTTCTGCCCCCACAAGGACGTCATCGCCCGGCCACGAGCCTCGGGGACTACGATGTCACCCTGCCTCCAGCCCCCGCAGAGGACTTCATCATTTCTCTGCGCACCTGCAGGACCGAGGTCGTCACTCCGCCCCTTGGCTGCGCCGGGGAGGGTGGTCAGACCCCAGCACACAGCCGGCCTCCATGTCGCCACCCGGACATGGACGTTGGCCCCACGGGCCCAGGACCCTCCCTTGAGTGCCGAGGAGCATGTTGGGAGCCGCGCGTTAGAGGGGGGGTTCTGTCACGCGCATGTCACCTCGCGCTGCGGTGTGCTTGACCGTGCGTGGTGGTCACTACAGCGACGAGCGCCATGTGCCTTGAATTTACGTTTTGTTTATCAATCCCACCTGTGTCTTGTTCGTCTCCCTGATTAGTTAGTATAAATATCCCCGTGTATCCATTCTGCTTTGTCTCTCATTGTGAATGTCATGCTGTGTCCTTCGTTGCATGTGTGTATGTTTAGTAAAGTGTTTAATAAATGTTTGAACGGCTTTGCACTTGTGTCCGCCTTCCTGTGACTACACCGTGACATTTTGTTTCTTTATTGTTTTTTCATAATTTTTGTTGATGTATGTATGGGGGTGAGAAAGATGCAGTGTGATTTTTTTTTGTTGCTGTGAATAATGTTTGTTTTTAATTTTCGCAATGTGAGGACACATCATCAGCACACTGTCACTGCATGGAGTTTACAGTACTGTTAGTGTGTTCCCCTCTTAGTGCTGCCTTATCTTTCTGCATCACATGTTCGTTTTTCTGAGATATCTATTGCAGTCAACTGCTGAAGACAGATTTAAAACTAGAGCATGCCTCTCAGGTAGCAGGCCATCAACCTTTCGGTCCTGCTCAGTGTGAATGACATCACTAACATAAATTGCCATATAATCACCCCTGAAGGGAGTGAACAGTGAAAGTAGTGACTAGTACAGTGACCCTTATTTCAGTGTGGAGATGTGTTAACTGATGGAAGTGTACAAAAAACACAGAATACCCAAAATATGTCTATACAGAACAATTTATTTTTACGCAAACCCAGCTGAACTTGAAAGTTGTGCCTCACGACGGTTAAGTTAGCATTTGCTTTTATGCTGCTCATCCCAGATTGTCTACCCTCAGGGTGCATAACCATGAAGTATCAGCTACTGATTCCTTTGGTCTGGGAGGAGAAACGCCACCAGAGATCCCAGTTAAATTAAACCATGAACCAAAAGCCACAAATTACATTAACTTTGAGGAGCCCACCATTCCATTCCATGTAAGTGGTCTCCGTGGACTGCAGGGAAATCTAATAAAAATACAGTGGCCTGTAAATTGTATCAGTAAGTGCCCCACCCCCACCCCCACACACAATGTCCTTACCTTCAGCAGTGCTTTAAAATCTTTGTTAAAGGAATAGTGAACATATTAACTTGTTGCCAGGAGAAATTAGATCAAATCTCAACTGTGTAATAGGCATGTATTAACAGAATACTATGGCACTTATAAAGCATTTATATACATGATTTATAACTGGATTTATATTCTT
>JAOUQW010000019.1:16550372-16568890 GCA_028565825.1 Olivaichthys viedmensis | reverse complement strand
TAGAATAAGTCTGTAATGTAATGAAACGTGGAGAAGGTGAAAGGGGTGTGCAGACTTTCCGGCTTGACTGTACCTATCCAAACCTATCCTATTAAAAAAACCTTAAATGGGTTCTTTGTTTCTAAGAGTATATGATTGTGCAGCTTGGAGCTGCAATGAAGTGTTTGTACAGTAATGATATTCATTACACCAACATGGGGAACCAGAATAAATGCAAATATGCTGTTTGTTCATTGTTCCACTGTTTTATGTCATGTTTTTAGGTGAACTGTGTTGTAATTACAGCTTGATCCATTGATATTGTTGTACATATAGACATTAGTTTTTTTCCTCATAAAAACAAAGTACACTGTTGCTCTATTCCTGCCTGTGGCACTTGTTGAACTGAACTGTCAGAAGCGGTGTGTGTCGTTATGTCTCATGTCCAATGTGAATTCATGGTACCAGAAAGTTGCACCCAAAACACACATCCTTAGAATAAATCTCTATTCCCTGTTACTATACTAAGCTCATAGTTTCATCTCATGTAGATTAATTTTATATCTGACTACCAGAGGTGGCCATGTACAGGTTGTCACTCACAGCACACAAAGCCAGGACTGCTGGTAGCGCACTCCTGTGGCCATGGCTGTCACTCCCTGAATGGTCTCGGTCAGAAGGTGGACTGCATGAGACACAGAAGGAGAGTAAAACAGCAAGCGCACACAAGCTACTCTGGAGTATGCAAGAAATAACAATCCTTTTAAAAAGACACATCCACTTCAACAAAATCAATTTAACCCATGAGTGATCCTTAATTGAAATCCACTTAATTCTTTTGAAAATCTTCCCGAGCTTCCATTAACAAACGCCACTCGAATGGTGAGAGGTAATGGCAGCGAGTGCAGGTTTTAGCCCAGCATTTTTTACAGCCATTGCTTAATGCTGCAGGCAGCTTGGCACCCACCACTGCTGGCCTGCCCCCCGGCATCAGTGAACAAAGCACCGGTGACCTCGTCCTGTTTGCAGGTGCCTTGGCCGTCGTGGGCCATGTGCTCCAACATGCACCGCAGCACCTCGTCCAGGGAGCCAGCTTTCTCGTCCAGCAGGATGCTGGCCTGCGCCAGGAAGCTGTCCACGTCCCGGTGGGCCCGAACCTCCTCCTGAAAGTTCATCAGCTTTATATACTGAAAAGAGAGGATTTACAGAGAAAAAATATCAATGCTTGCATATGTATTGTGCTGTTAGCCCATTAAAATGAAGAAACATTTTTAGGTATTAGTTACCTTTTTTTGTGAACAATTGTTGTTTATTTGTTTAACGCGGCCGTGCGTGTGACATAGCGTCGCCATGGCGACAGCCGCCACGTGCGCAACCACGCGCTTTTGTTTTGTCTGTTAAAGTGGCCCTTGTCCCGTGATGTTATCCTGTCCACCTTTGTGTTGTTTGTATGTAATCAGTGTCCCTATTTAAGCCCTCCTTGTTTCCGTTTAGTTTGTCCTTGATTGTTTGTCTGTCGTGCTGTTTCATGTCGTGTAGCTTATCTGTTTAGCGTATCTGAAATAAATATGTTGTTTGTCCAAAGCGGCTTCTAACCTAACCGGGACAGACATACATGTCTTGGGCCACGTAAATACACACAAAACAATGAAATGTCATTCGAGAGCAATAAAAAATATATAAATATAACATTAAGAAATAATGAATTGTCCCTGGAGAGGCCACACCCACATTTTTATTTATTTATTTCGTGCACACGTAGAACTCGGAGGAGACTGCGTCTTAATCTTCAAACAATACGTCTCTCATGGACCAAATGTTATATGGCACATTGTTTCTTAGGATAAAATTATGAACCACAGCTACTTAAAGAGAGCTGTAATCAAAGCAAATGAGTGCTTGGACAGAATATCCATTAAAACGTGTGCATGTTTGACCTCAATTTAGTAGCCTATCACAAGGCTCATTAAATTAAATTGTGCGCACAATTTACTACATGGGTGCATGAAGAATATATATATTTTTTCGAGCCTACATCTAGTTAGTCACGCAAAAAAATAGGATTTGCTGTATCTGCATCTGTAGATGTTTATTTGAATCTTTGACTTCTCATTTTCAGATAATCGTATTAGGCTAGACTGTACCTATTTAAAAATGTCTCTTGCCTTTATGCTACATCTTATTGCAATTGACAGGGGAAGGGGAAAAAACGGTCTGCCTTATCAGTCTGAGTTTGTTTTTTTAGCCCCCATTTTTATCGGCCTTAAAGGCAAGTGTTGAGACACAACTGAAAAGCGCTACAGAAGAAAAACTGGCAACCTCGGAGGCGTTAACTGCGTGCAGGTAATTGTAATACTCTGAATGGGCCGCCTGGCAAATCACCTGCGTAAGCCGACTCTGAATACGGATAACTTTACCCGCATAAATATTGACGTATCTTTTGAGTATCTTTTAAGTCGCCAACTCTGAATACAGCTCGTAGTTTTACACTCCCTTATCAAGGTTCACACAGACACAGCCCCAAATAAAATCTGCATTTACAGACAGACTTTGTGATTTCCATTGGGTAATATTATGAAACAGATGAAGGCCTGATCAGCAGACACATAAATAAAGGTTAAATTATTCTTATAGCACAAGTCTAAGTTTATTACAAAAATGATTTAGAATGGGCAAAAGCATATGTTTCTCTCTGTAGCCATTTTGCTGATCGCACTCGCATCCAAATCATCAGCAAAGTTCAGAAAATGCAGTATTAGATCAGAATGGGCAGTTCCCAGAATGGATTTCTGCAATCTTCGTTTGGTGGGAACGGGTTACTATAAATGCTGCCTAACCTTGCGTCAGTGTCATTACAGCTGACAGCTGGCACAGAAAGGATACTGTACTGAAAGTGTACTGTGCTGCTTGGTTTACTTGCACCATGCCCGTTAGCTCAAAAACTAACCTGACTCTCTTTTTGGTCTCTCATTTTTCTTCCAGGACCCCCAGTCATCGTGGGAATGAGCATAAATATTGCCAGCATTGACTCCATCTCAGAAGTCAACATGGTAAGTTACGCTGTAGTGCATCTACTCTACTTACTACAGTTGTGAACATTTAAAACCCTCTCAAGTTACTGCTTTACGAGTACTGTGGCACCCTCATTTTAAGGTGGTTTAGTTTAACAATGGCAGAGAGCCTGGGTAAGAGGGGAGAATGGGGTGGCACGTTTCACTTCCCATGCAAATGACCAACTAATGACCTCTTTCTTCAAATAGTATGAGTAACAATTTGATAAGATCCACCAAGGCTAAAAATACATTTATGTTTTTGCTGCTCTTTATGTATCCATAATATGCATTTGTAATTATCCAGAACAGTGGTCATGACCAGTAATGTAGGGCTCATGGACCTTTTGGCTCAAGTTAACCACCTTATGTTAAGCATCACCCAGGAGCTTTTAATGGGAGTTTAAGAGCAGCACTCTACATTTATGCTGACAACACTCCTTACACTTCTACTGTGAAGACCCCATGCTGAATTATTGCATTCATCATTTTCCTATGCCGAGTCAGGGATCTTTAGATTTTATAAGAGCCTCAGTCTCAGTGACGAGGGTCTGAATTCATAAAGCACCTAAAAGAAGGGCCACAGTATTTGGATCAGCTTTTCTTCAGAATCTGTTGAAACTAAGACCAGGCTGTGCAAGGGGAATTGCTTTCAGGTCAGCGTTTTTCTGTGATCGCTTCTGAATGCAGGCTCAGCCTTTTCCGGATAGGAGCACTTTACGTGGCCTGCACAACAGTCAGATAGCTAGAGTTACTATCCCACTGGGGACCTTAGTTCCTACAAGCCCCTAAGGCAAGCTGTGGCCTCATCATCAGAGAAAGTTCTGGCATGCCTCCTGTCCCAGTCATCAAATTGCAGCCGAAACTCTTTGAGACAGCAGTCCTCACACAACTAAAATAAACCCCGTCTAACAGATGTGTAAGGAAGAGGCTCAGTTTGGAATACAAAAGCTTAACTCTCAGCTTAAGCGGTTCTTACACTTCTTTTCCAACCATTCAATAACTCCTGACACAGCCAGTTAGAAACCATTTTAGTAGGAAGGTAATTTAAAGATGAAGTCTTGATGCAGCTTTACCACTTTGACGTTTCTCATTGTCCAGTTTTGCCTCAGTAAAGATGATGAGAGCAATCAAGATGGAGTTATCAAAAGTGCTCTCAGGATGTATTCAACAACCCATACATAGCACAACATTGCTTTTTCCCATTAATGTCTCTTTTGTGTTTGTAGAGATTATCTGAAATACTAAACACATAATTCACATAACTAATTGTTTAATACTATAATCACTGTGATTATTGGATCATAATTCCATAGCAAACATAGTACATTGTCATGTACAGAGCACGTATGCACTGCTGTATTATACTGCAGGTGTATGAATTTGCTCCTTTTGCAACATTGCACAGCTGCTGATGTAATACAATATTCAACTAAATCCCACTGAAACACACGACTATTCTTTGATGCAATATATTTAAAGAGACAGCAGACTAATGGTAAAAACGGTGCTGTACTATTGGTATGACAATCAGCTGGATAAAGCAGGATGTATTGATGTTAGTTTAAATATTAAACCAGTACTACAAGCATGAATGTGGCCAATTCTGTTTTGAGAAGACATGGTAAACTGATGTCCATTCAAAACAAGTTATGTAATAAGTATACACATAAAATGAGTTCTGTGTGTGGCACCGTTTTTTTTGTTTGTTTGTTTTTTTCCGTTAAAAGCAATGACTGCCAATAATCTAAGTGTTGGAATGCAGCCTTACATTATGCAAAGCAATATGGGAAATATCTGAATGTCTGACTGATAACATCATACCATCACTATGCTCTTACTCACAGTGGCAGAGTGAGACTGGGGATATGAGACAGGCGAAGGGAGCAAGAAAATGAGTTGAGGAGAGGGAAGCAGAATAAGAGAGAGAGACGAAGAGGGGACAGAGTACAAGACAGGGAGGAGAGAGATTCAGGGAGAAGGAAAGAAGGAAAGATATCTTGCTTTGATTTCTCCTGCAACCCTTCCATTTAAGGCCACTAGAGGCTTTTCGTTCTGTCTCTGGAAGCAGATTTTATTCTAATTTGTTGGAAACAGTCACTCAACTATAACATTGTTTTCTCCCTATTATTCCTCTTATTTTCCAAGAGCAAGTGGGCCTTTTCATTTATTTCATCATGAAGTTACTGCTGAATATTTTTTTGTACTCAGACGTTTTGAAGACACCGCAAGTTCTATCTGAAGTTCTATGGTATTTTTGTTTCCCTCGATATTTGAGAAGTGCGGAATAAAAGAACCGCAGTAAACCAGTGCAACACAAAGTCGCAAAATCTCACTTCAGTGAGTGAGAGAGGGAACAAAGAGATTTGCAGACTGTACAACTCTTTATAGCCATAGCAGATATAACTAGGATTTTTTGCAAGCCTCAGATTTTTCAGCAAGTTCTTGCAAGAATTTACCTCAAAAATATTACCACTTTCCCAGACTCAGTTGTATGGAGGAAGAAGCATGTAAAACAAAGCTAGTTGAGTGTTAATATTTCATCTCTTATTCCATTTTTCATGAAGTCACAAATAGACGTTTTTATAGAAAAGTGGAATCCCCCCACGCCATCTCATGGAGTGCATGACTCCAGGAATGTAGGTCATTTAAGATCCAGCTGGGCGACCACTCCAATCTCTTGTCCTACCCACTTATGAAACATGATATACATTCTGCTTCACTTGTGTTTTAAAACAATTAGATTATTTTTGCATACTAAGGAGTCTGGCTAATTGTTAACACTCATATTCTGTAGCTACAAAAAGCACAGTCACCAGAAGAGACTCAAGCCAAGCATGGCCTCTGCTTTACATTTTCTCTACATTTCACAGCTTATTCTCCTTTTTAGCTTTTATCCTGATGAGTAATGTGTTTCTGTTTGTAGTACCTAGAGCATATTTAAATATTTAATTTTAATGCATAATGCACCAATACATTAAGGGTTTGTGCGCCACACAAACTGTTATGTAGAGGCATTTTTGAACAATAGAAAAACAGAAAATGCTGAAATGCATTCTGTTCAACCATTTTCATTTAACATAACATTTTTAATTGAAGATCACATATCATACTATACATAATGTATTCTCACAATTCATTTTCAAATCAGTAAGAAAAAATACAAAAAAAAAAAAAACTTGTAAAAACTGCACAAATTGCCTTGAATAAAAACATGAAATAGTGAACTCATACAAGAAATGACATAGGTATGTTCCCCTATAATATATAATATAATAATATAATATACCATTAATGAACAATTAAATTTATAATTCATTGATTATTGTTGCTCAAGATTAACTACATGAAAAACATCAGAGCATGACCAAATATAATTTGTGAGTACTGTAATAGCTAGCATGACATGCTAAAAATAAATGATATATTGCTCACACAAAACATGAATGAAAATAGATGCTTACACAAATGCTTCATCCAAATATGCCACAATTTCTAATGACAGAAGGCTGGTAGTTTGTCGCATTATGCAAAGGAGATCATACAAACTGGTTCCTATTAGCTGTTATTTATACATAGCCACCTTATCATTCTGAGGCACCTTTTATCTGCTCAGCACTGTTGTTGTGGCCAAGCACAGGATGTTAAGGCTGGATCATATCATACCAATCCACTGCCATTATATGTGTACTGAATGCTAAGAGAGACTTAAGTGTGCAAGGCCTTCTCCCTCTAAACAGTAGGTACATTAGCACAACCCACTGAGTTTTGCATTTCCCCTTGTTAACATCCCAGTGTGTTCTTATAGCCCAGGCTTGTTACATTAGCCTAGCCCCACATTTGCAGCACGCTATATGCTGTTTCATAAAATATGTTAATTCAGGTTTAAGTCAGTGCCTATTTACCAATGTGTTACACCATTGGAATGTCATGCATAGATAGTGTCCTTTATCTCTTAGAGAAAACACAGCAAATTAGCACATGAGTAAATTCATTTATTAGTTTTCAGTAACTTCTTTATTCTGGTCAGGGTCATGGTGGAGCCGTAGCCTATCCCAGGAACACTGGGCGTGAGGCAGGAATACACCCTAGACAGGACGTCAGTCCATCACACACACACACACACACACACACACACACACACACACGTACACACATATTTTTGGGAGATGGGAGGAAACTAGAGTACCCAGAGGAAACCCACAGACATGGGGAGAATACATGAAACTTCACACCAATGACAAATGGTATCCGGAGCCCAAAATCAAACCCCGGACCCTTGAGCTGTGAGGCACCAATACCTGCTGCGTTACCATGCATCCCACACGAGTAGATTTTGGACCCAATTAAGTTGGGTTATATTCTGTCAAAACCTAAAGTTGCTGTTTTTGTTATGTATCTACTGTATATTCAAAAATCATTTCAGAGGTTTTTGGATCCTAAGATTGCTATACATAGGGAAGAAATATGATCCTAGACCAGTTCCTGAATGCCAGCACAGATCCCTGTTGTAATAATGGCACTTACATACTTTAGTGTAGCTTTCATTAGAATTAGAGTTGTGTAATATAATTTTTGTGAGACATATCCATATTGAGTTTTACATCAAAATGGTTTTACAATATTCTCTTCTCTTTCTCATTTTTCTCAAATTAATTTACAGTATTGTCTCAATTAGTGTTGATATGAAATAATGAGATCCTCAAGTTCTTGTTTAATTGATCATTTAACTTATTAACCAATGTCTCAGTGGGACATCGCTGCACTCCCGAGTGGTGTCTTGTAAACTTTATTAAACAGATTAAAATTACATTTGCATTCAAATGGAACAAATACATGAGCCCATCTAGAAGCGGATAAATTAAACATCATTAAGCATTTCCGTTTTTGTAAGACTTGAATTTGCAAACATACATGCTTACTGAAGCAAATGTTTGATCAAGAGTTATAACAAGATATAACAAGATTGAAAATCAAACACTTCTGTTTTCATTAAAAGCGAATTAGAAACAAGTTTGTGATTATAACCTATTGCATTTTAAGCAGTCACTGTCAAATATGTCATTTTAGCAGCTTGTTTTGATTGATAGATGGACTAAAGATTAAGGCCAATCTTGTCTTTAAGCATCTTAGCCATTTGACATTTTTGCTTTGTGCAAATTACCTTTTCTCCAGTAGGCAAAAAAAAAAACATGATTATATGGTTTCGCTGTGTTAGTAGATGAAACAGATTAATAATGCTGTCACAACGCTGGCTGGGCGGATGCCGGTGATTGGGATTGGGAACAGGTGATAGCGATCAGAAGCTTGGTGAACTTGAACGCGGAAGTGAGTCGGCCGGCTCGCTGCGTGCTGTAGGGGAGAGTGGGGGTGTCTCGGACATGGAATTCAGCGAGTATGGTGAAGGCGTCACAAATGCGTTCTGGTTTAACAGCCTTAAGAATTAGATTAGAGACCTGTGTGGTCTTCTAACTGACCATGCTATGTTTTTGTAGCTAGGATCATTGACTTGTGTTCTGAGATATCTGAATGCTGAATATTTTCTTCTCTGTCTCTTCAGGACTACACCATCACTATGTATTTCCAGCAGAGTTGGCGGGACAAGAGGCTGGCATACGCGGAGATGGCGCTTAATCTGACCCTTGACAACCGCGTGGCTGATCAGCTGTGGCTGCCTGACACCTATTTCCTGAATGACAAGAAGTCCTTCCTGCATGGCGTGACAGTCAAGAACCGCATGATCCGGCTCCACCCCGACGGCACAGTGTTGTATGGACTGAGGTAAATATCGACACCTTTGCAATTCTACAGCATTTCACTATAATTTAGACTATGGTAACATTCTTTAATTTTACATATTGGAATGAAAGAGAATGCAGGGTCTACAATAGGCCTCTCAGATTCAGAGATACTGTGCAAATTGTGTTCCAAAACGATATATACTACAGAAAAATTACATACTGTATTTTACATACAGTAAAATAATTTAAGGTATTCAGATAACTAACATTTTTCAAAAACCTGCAATTGGAATGAAATCTCTATTACATGTCTGTTATACAGCTTGTATAACCTTTTATGGCTTCAGATAATTTTTATGGCTTCAGAAACATTTGGTCACGAACACAAGCCTTTCCTTTTGGCATCACAGTTCATTTCACAGTTACGAGCGACAGGTTGCCATGTCTGTGAAAGGCGTTCCATTTTGGGCTGTGTTATTTGGGACCTGCTAGCAGTTCTTAGCACAGCCAGCCCTTGTTGAAAAGAAGGTGATAATGATATTAGGTGGAGAAGGAGAAAGGAATCATATGCTTAGACTGTCTTTTTGAGTTTTGCCTCTACCTTATGTCATAAGCCAGAAATATGAATTTAAAAGGTTTTTAAACTTGGATGAGGTGGGTAAAGATAAGATGGACACATTTTTGTTATAAATCAAGAGCAAGTGTGTGTACCAGTCTGTCCATAACTGGTTTTGGCACCCTTTTGATTACATATCTTCTTATTGCTCTCTTCAGAATATTCAACAGAATAGTAGTTGAAACACACACTTAGAGTGCACTTGGTCATGCATTAACCTGGGGCCACCTCGACTCACAAGCCAGCGAGGACACTCTAGGTATCCCACTTAATCAGTCTATCAATAATAAAAGATGACAAACTATTTCCTCTTCCGTGCGACTCTGGCACAGGTAGTTTTATGGAGGAGGAGGAATGAGGCCATGGCTTGGGAGCTTTTTCTCCCTGAGGTCTCAGCAAATGGATGAATGCAAGTGTGCATTGGAGGAGGGGGGTGAACATACTGCTTGCCCTAGCGACAGGACCAACCTTCCAGATGCATTATGGATATGGTGTATTATTTATTAAATGCAAATAGAAATGTCTATTAATATGTAATGCTGTGCTTGTTTTGTAAGGAGATCTTATGAGATATTCTGGGCACTTATAAATGTGCATTTTCAATTAGTAGGCTACTCCATAGGTGGAATTTCCAAAGAGATGATGTTGCTTATTTCCAAGCACTCTGACCACAGTATCAGATGCAGAATATTTATAGACTGTTTGCCCTTAGTGGCGGATGTGCTCTTTTGTTTATATTTTCAAGAAATCATGGCAGGATTCAACAAGAGAAAGGAACAAAAAAATGGAACAAAAAAATAAAATGATCATAAGAAAGGAGAAAGGAAGAGAAAAAGGCTGCCCCTGCCAGGCTACACAGTGAGTTATAGAAAAAATGATGGGCTTTTACTAATGTTGTTTGTCCTTGGTTACACATAGCAGTCACATTTAGAAATGTTTCAGAGCTAAAAACAAATGCAACTGTAAATGTTAATTATAGTACGCTTATAGTTAAATTCACAGAAGCCACTGTAATGGCTACATTACTACGTTACACCTATGCTCCATTACCTAATTTAAATCCACAATCCACAATTATGGCATTTGCACTTGTCACGGTTATTGCTATTGTCTGTAGGGACTATACATAGCTACACATTCTTAAATGCCAAAATATGTTTTGTTTTAACCCGACAGACCACAACAGAATTTCCATGCAAAATAATGGAAACATAAATAACAAGATCACATGTGTGTCAGAATTTGTGACAGAAAAAACAGAATGCCAAAATTGATGTCATAACAAATATGGGGTAGAAAAAGCACACAACTACAAAGTGAACATTTGAGACTTTTGCAGATATTTGGAGACTCCCCTACTCCAAAACTAAACCTCCAGCATCATGCATTGCAAATCACATCTGATCTGAAGTCAGCCTTAACCTCCAAATTTCTGTCATGAATGAAACCAGGCAGAAAGTGGCAGAAGGATTTGAAGAAACATCATGGGTTTGGACAAACACGATGATATCTAGGAGCAAGGGGAGGAATTAATGTAGTGTTAAATGCTCACTTAATATGTCTCCTGACGGAGCAGGCCGAGGTTGGGTTTACCAATCGACAACTGCCAAGCTTCCAGACAAATCTCAAGGTGGCCAGCAGCAGTTGTGAAGTTAAACATGGATGTGGGGAGACTTTCAATGTAGTGTGCAGTTGCATTTTTCAAAAAAAAATAAAATTCTTGTTTATTTATAGCCTATAGCGCTTTTAACAACAGACATTTTCAGCAGCTTTAGAAATACAGTGGGGTCCAAAAGTCTGAGACCACATTGAAAATCCAGCACCATGTTTCACTGTTGTTTTAATCCGCTGTGGTATCAATCTCTCTTCTGTTCATCTCCTTACATAAACCCTTCTGTTACTTCCCAAATTTGGATTCATTAGTAAATAAGACTTTTTTCCAGTGATCCACTGTAAAATGCTGGTATGTCTTAGCCCATGCCAAACGTTTCGCCTTGTTTCCCTTCCTGAGAAGTGGTTTAGAGACTGCTACTCGTCCTTTGAGACCACTACTAGCTAGCCATCTTTTGACAGTACTTTTGCTGATTGGAGTCTCGTTCTTTATTCAGCTGTATCTGTGATGAGGTTGCTGTTCTCTCTCTCAGTGAACAGAGCTTTATGTATTGGTCCTCTGATGGTGTGGTCACTTTTGGTCTCCCTGATCGTGCTTTGGACACAACTGATCCAGTTTCAACGTTTTAGAGTGCCATACAGTGGCAATGAAAAAAATTCCAGATTTTTCAATGTGGTCTCAGACTTTTGGACCCCAGTGTATCAGGGTCTCCTAATAACAAAAAATAACAAAGTCAAGGAAGAACTCAGTGAGATGGTATAAGGAAGAAACCCATTCTTTTCTGGGTGACATCGGATAGTAGGATTTTGATATTAAGATCATGAGGAATAACCATATAACACTACTCTGACAGAGGAAAAGTACTGATTGTGTTGAAAATATACAGAACACCAGGCTGCATTCAAAGTTGGCAACGTACACTAGTGTTCCTAGTCACCTGTCATATTTTATGAACAGTCATTATTCTGTTCACTAAACTCTTATACAGTGTAGTAGATCTAATATATCTAATATAAACCAGACACCAAAGAGCGCGCCGGTGCCCCCCTCCGGTCACCCCCGCGGGGTCGGCCCCGAGGCCTGGGGGCCAGGCGTGCAGGGTCTTGTGTGTGGAAGGCCCTTATCAGCAGGGGGTCCAGGATGTCGTGGGCCGGGATCCAGCTCCGGTCCTCGGGCCCATATCCTTCCCAATCCACTAAGTATTCCAACAGACCCTGACGCCGGCGGGAATCCAGGAGCTCCCGGACGGAGTAGACTTCTCCGTCCTCTATGTCCAGAGCCGGGGGCGGAGCGCCAGGCACCACGTTCTCTGCCAGCGGACCTGTGACCAGGGGCTTGAGGAGGGACACATGAAAGGTGGGTTAAGTTCGGTATTGTGGGGGCAGGTCTAGGCAGTAGGCCACCTCGTTCACCCTCCGGAGCACCTTGAAGGGCCCGATGTACCAGTCTTGAAGCTTTGGGTATACTCGGCCCAGGGGAGAAACCTGGCCCAATCGGCGGGGTTGCGGGCGCAGAATGCCCTCAGGAAGTGGCCACTTCCTGTTTTGCCCGTTTCACCTGCCCGTTGGCTTGGGGGTGGTACCCCGAGGTCAGGCTGACGGTGGCTCCCAGCTTTTCTATAAAGCCCTTCCATACCTGCGATGTAAATTGCGGCCCTCGGTCGGAGACAATGTCCTCCGGGAGGCCGAAGTATTGGAAGACCTGTTGAAACAGGCACTCCGCGGTGGCGAAGGCCCCAGGGAGAGCCAGGAGCGGGACGAGGCGGAGGGACTTTGAAAACCTGTCTATGACGACTAGGATCACTGTGTTTCCCTCCAACGGGGGCAGGTCCGTCAGGAAGTCTACCGCCAGGTGGGACCAAGGACATTGGGAGTATGGGCAGAGGCACTAGCTTTCCCGTGGGCATTGTCCGGGGGACCTTGGACCGAGCCCACCCGCGCAGGAGCGGATGAACCGTTGCGTGTCCGTCAACATGGACTCCCACCAGTACTTGAGCCTGAGCAGCTGAAGGGTGCGCAGGACTCCTGGGTGTCCAGGCGCCACTGTGGAGTGCGCCCAGGTGATGAGCGGGTCTCGGCAACGTTGGGGCACATATAGGCTCCCTGCCGGGCAGTGGCGGGGCCTTTCATGTCCCATTTGAGCTAGGGCTATGTCCTGGTCTATTTTCCACTCTATTTCTCCCACAAAGCATGAGCGGGGCAGGATCGTGTCCTCCTGCAGGAGCCGTGCTTCTGCTGGACGAGAGCGTGTCAGCTTTTTGGTTCTTTGAACCAGGTCGGTATGCGACGGTAAAATCGAACCTCGAGAAAAAGAGGGCCCACCGGGGGTTGTGCCTCTTTGCGCTGTGCAGGTACTCGAGGTTGCGGTGGTCCGTGAATACGAAAAAGGGGTGGTCGGCTCCCTCCAGCCAATGTCTCCACTCCTCCAGGGCTAGCTTCATGGCTAGCAGCTCCCTATTTTCCACGTCGTAGTTCCTCTCTGCCGGGGACAGTTTTCGGGAGAAGTAGGCGATCGGGAAGAGCTTGGGAGGCTCGCCCTGGTGCTGGGACAGGACGGCGCCCACTCCACTGTCCGATGCGTTCACCTCCACCATAAATGGCTTGGCAGGGTCCGAGTGCTTTAGTATGGGGGCCGTGGTGAACGCTGTCTTCAGTGCGATGAATGCCTCCTCTGCGCCCTGCGTCCAAACTAACCTTCCCTGCGGCCCCTTGAGCAGAGAGGTGATGGGTGCCGCCACAGAGCTGAAGCTCCTGATAAACCTCCGATAGAAGTTGGCGAAACCCATGAAGCTCTGGACGTCCCTGATGGAGTGAGGGCGGGGCCAGGTGGTGACTGTGCTCACCTTGTCGACATCCATCTTTACCCCTCCTTGATTGATTATGTAGCCCAGAAACGCAATCTCGGGGACGTGGATTGCACACTTCTCCGCCTTCACGTAGAGGTCGTTGTCCAGGAGGGTGCGGAGCACTGCTTGTATGTGAAGAACGTGTTCTTGAAGGGTTTTGGAGTATATGAGGATGTCGTCTATGTAGGCGACGACAAATTTCCCCAGGTACTCCCAGAGGACGTTGTTGACCAGTGCCTGGAAGACAGACGGCGCGTTCTCAAGTCCATATGCCATCACTAAGTATTCATAGTGTCCGGTGGTGCTGAAGGCTGTCTTCCACTCGTCCCCTTGTCTGATGCGCACCAGGTTGTACGCTCTTCGGAGGTCTAGTTTGGTGAAGATGAGGGCCTGGCGGAGCTGTTCAAGGGCTGACGGGACTAGGGGCAGAGTGTATCAGTACTTAACGGTGACTTGGTTTAGACCTCGATAATCCAGGCAGGGGCGCAGCCCTCCTCCTTTTTTCTTTATGAAGCTTTATGGAGCAGCTCGATGGCGCAGTCGTAGGGACGATGAGGTGGTAGCGTGCAGGCGCGCGCCTTGCTGAAAACTTCTTTGTGTGCCGCGTACTGTAAGGGTATGACGGGGGCGGCTTCAGGTTCGTGGCTCTCTACAGATGTAGAGGCGGTGATGAGGGGGAGCCGGGTGAGGCAGTGCTGGGTGCAGTGAGGGGACCATGCCACGAGCTCCCTGGCTTTCCACGAAATGTGGGGGTCATGTTTCCTCAGCCATGGGAGCCCTAGCACGATGGGGTGTTTGGCTGAGGAAGTGACATAGAAGGAGATGGTCTCCCGGTGCACTGGTGTCCATGGTGAGGGGCTGGGTTCTGTGGGTGATCTCGCCATTCCCTACGGGTCTCCGGTCTAGCGCCAGTACCCGTAGGGGAGGGATGATGGGTTGACAGGGCAGCCCTAACTTCACGACCCACTCCTGGTCCACGAAGTTCCCGGCTGCTCCGGTGTCGAGGAGCGCTGGAAGGACATGGCGAGCATTAGCACAGTGAAAAATGACAGGCAGTGTAAAAGGACGGTGCGAAGCAGCAAGGGGGGCACTCACCGGTGTCGTTAAGGCCGGGAATGTCCGGGGCCGGGGTACGGGCTGTTCCCTTTCAGGCAGGGGCCGGGTCGGGCACTGTGCAATGGCGTGGCCCGCTATCCCACAATAATAGCATAGTCCGAGGGCGCGTCGCTGGGCCTGTGCCTGGCTTCGAAGGTGGGTGTTTCCCACCTGCATGGGTTCGGGGTACTCCCTGGCCAGTGGGGGAAGCGGAGCATGGACTGAGTGCTGGTCCCTCCATTCCTTAAGGAGTTTGTCCAGCTTTATGGCCATATCAATAAGGCCGTCCAGGGATGCATGGCTGTCCCGACACTCCAGTTCCGTCACTACGTCGCGGTGGAGCCCTTGATGGAAGGCGGGGATCAGGGCCTGCTCATTTCACCCGCTTCCAGCCGCGAGTGTGCGGAACTCCAGGGCGTACTCCGCTGCCGGGCCGGTGCTTTGCTTCAGGGCATAAAGCCTCCCGCCCATCCGGAGGGTGGTCGAACACCATCCTGAAACGATTGACCAGCTCGGGGTAGGAAGAGATTCCTTGTCCCCCGCTACTCCAGACGGCGGTAGCCCACCTTCACGCCTTCGCAGTGAGGAAGGAGATGAGCTCTGTCATTTTCTCCTGGTCTGTTCCCCCTACGGCCCCGAAGTAAAGGTAGCACTACAGGAGGAACCCTTGGCAGTTGGCAGGATTGCCATCATATTTATCTGGCGCTGTGACTGGGCGGTGCGCCTGCCGGCACGGGAGCGCAACCGGCGGGGGTGCTGGGGGTGGCTGCAGCTGCTGTTGGGCGGTGAGCTGTGCCACAGCCGCCGTCAAAGTGGCGATCTGTTGCTGCTGGTCGGCCATATGTTGGCCGATCGCAGCCAAACCCGCTGCATCTATATGCAGTGTTCTGTCAGGGCTGACACTGGGAGGATGCAAGCGCGGGCCGGGGGCTAGAAAGCAGGTTTCTGAGAGCTGTAGAGGGTTTGGCAAAAGCGTCGTCGAGGGGCAGGCAATGGGTCGAGCGATGTGTAGACGGGGTCTAAAGGGCAAAGGCAGGGTCGAAAGTCCAGGGTCAGAAAACATGTCGAAGATCGGGTAGGCAGTCCGGGAAACGCTTCGTATAATGATTTTCATCAGGATACACTGAGCACTGAAGCTGTCCTTTGCGAGGCTTATAAAGGCGCCCTGTAATTGCCTCCAGGTGTGTGTGGTTGTGTGTGATGAGAGTGAGCGCCGCTCGTTAGAATTGCGGCAAACTTGAATGCGGAAGTGCGATGTTCGAACTTGAACGCGGAAGTGCGTTGTTTGTGTCGTGTGGGGGATTCTGGGAATTGTGGTCCAGTCCTGCCGGTGTGTGTGTGACAGTTTTTAGAGGTTTTGTTTGGTACTTAAAGTATTTTGGGAATAAGTTATATAAAAATCATTTAAAACGTAAAAAAAAAAAAATAATGATAAAAGAGAAATTACTATACATATAGAATTTCAGTATATTATTTAAGTGTCCACTTCAAGATTTGATCACTGATTTCCCAAAAATTTGCATATTAGTTTTTATATTAACATCACTCTTGATGCTATAAAACTTTCATAGTCATTTTCAAGTCATCATTCTGGACACAGTTTTACAGCTTTCTACAAATGACTTGAAACTAAAGTGCATAAACACTAGAATCATATTACAATCACTTTATAGATGTATCTGAAGCAAAATGGAGTTTATATTCCTGAAAATACTGATACCAAACTTTTGAACGCTAGTGTAAATCGGCCACTCAAAGGATACATTAAATAGGATAATAAAAAGGATACTTAAAGTTTAGAGTCATACAATAGTATACAAATGAAAAGTTCAAGATTCAAAAGATAGTAATAGTAGCCCAATATATTGAGAATATACTGTATATTAAGGTTGCAAATTTGTCTCAATTTAGCAAACTGGGTTCCACTCACATTGATTGGCTGCCAGCCTATAAAATAGGACCACAGTGGTACACAGCAGATCATAATAATAATGCCAAAGCAGAACAAACAAAGAAAAGCTTTATTTTTCTCACGATGAACTGGAAGTGCTTACCAATGAGATCTGTAATACTAGTAATAATAATAAGTAATACTATACAGGCCATAAGACAAAACAACATGCTGTATGCGGTCAGAAACTAAAGTGCAAAGATGTTTTGATATTTCCTAAAAACAAATAGCAAAGGTAGGCATATTTAATGGAAATTTGGCCAATGTGGAAACTGTCTTCTGTGCCCTCAGGTCTCCAGCACATCCCAGATTTTCTCAAAGCTGATATAACACCAGCTCTTTAGTGGACCGCCACTCAGGGACTGACCCAAAATGGCTTGAGGGTCATTTAGGCGTCTCCAACAATGCAGCCAAACATGAGCCCTGGAGCTACAAACATTCCACGTCTCTCAGATTTCCCTCAGAAGAGTTGCCGCTCCACTTCCTCTCTGCTCTTTGGCTCTTAGTTAAGACCAAGCCAACAAAATCACATCCTTTAACAGATTAATATCGGATGGACTGGGAGAAAACCGAATAACCCATTATTCCAAACCAGCTTCAGTGAATACATAAGGACATAAATATGAGGTGGGGCACTTGAGAGGATAACAAGGTAAATTTAGAACCAAAAGGAACAAAAAACTAAAAGTTTAAAGGTATGAGATATTTTTTTCTGAGATAGGCTGTCTTGATTATCTTTTATCAACAAAGAGCAAGACTGCTACAACACGGTGCATGTTTAGTCTCTCATTAGATTAGCATTAGGACATTTCAGCCCATCCAGACACAGATTAAGCCTGTGTTCGACTAAATTACAATCAATGGGAACCTTTTAGACCGGGTCTAGGGTTCATTTGTATCCAGATTCACCAAGACTAATGCATTTATGCATTTACTACCTCAGTGTTAAGCATAATTTTTAGGTTATTTTTTCTTTCTTGTTAGCAGAGACTGGATTATGATGGTGACAGTGCCATGTTTGATTATGTAAAATTACAACATAAACATAGTATGCTACACACACACACACATACACACACACACACACACACACACACACACAAGCTCACTGTACCTATCCAAAAGCTCCCTAAGAATATATTTACGTGTCTGACATAGCGAAGCGATGAGCCGAAACTGAATTACTCTTTTCCACCCCTTTAAAAACAGCGGGAGCTGCCATGATTTAACATCGCCAATGTAATTAGGAAAATGCTCCGTGGCGGTAAATATCTCTATGAAGCGCCACAGACTCCCACACAGCTCATTAGCAAAGCGTGACGCCGCTGCTCCGCCCGGACCGCTGCACTTTCTCCAACTGCTCCCTCATGCGCATGCATGATGTAAAAATGGCAAGCACAAACTTCGTAACAAAACCACATACTGCACTAAATAGTATGTCAAATATATACAGTGCAAGTTTTCAGACCATTTCAAGTTTTCCACATTTTGGTATGTTTCAGACTCATCTTAAAAAGGATTAAACTAATTTTTTTCTCATCAATCTACACATAATACTCCACAATGACAAAGCAAAAACAGGGTTTTGGAATGTTTTGTAAATTTATTAAAAATAAAAGACTGAAATAT
>JAOUQW010000019.1:16519829-16532047 GCA_028565825.1 Olivaichthys viedmensis | reverse complement strand
GATTTTTCTGCTACTCTTGGTGTTGATGATTGGTTTATTTTTCAGGGCCTGAGTGCAAGTGTCATTTTCACGACAATTTATTCATAGAACTGTTAAATAACTAACACCATTTAAAATCCAAGTTTGTGCTGAATCAACGTTGCTTTTATTGTATAGGCTAAACATTATTACATGTTTTTGAATGAATTCTTCGTGAATTATTTGTGTTGAGGTTATTGGCCCTTAATCACTCCAAAAATAAACAAGCGCTCGTCTCCACTTTAGTTTGAGTGCTGCAAGCAGGTCAATTGTAGTAATTGGTTAGTGGTTAATAGGTTATAAATGTTATTTAATTGTTTGTAAATGTTAATACGTAGTAAATTGTTTCCACTGTAGTTTAAGTACCGCAGTGTAATTCATTAATACTTTATAAACACACATTAATGTGGGTTTTGGCAGGAATTACATTTTTCAAACTGAAAACACATATTTAATATTATCCTTGTCAAAGATTTGTAGGTAGATAAATACCACCGTCCTTTTATTTCTGCAATTTAATTAAGTCATTATCGTGAGTTGTCATTCTTTCTTTCTTTCTTTTTTCACCATGGGGTACCAATTGTACAATTTGACTTGTATGAAATTAATGCTATGCTGATATAGAGTGGCATGCATAACACATTTTAACTTGCAGAAATTCAACTCTGGATTAGAGAGTGCAGCATGTAGAATTACAGCTGCAAGCTTTGGTCATGAGTGTGATTGTCTAATAGTTAAACTGCTATTTACACAGCTAAATAAAGTTAACAGAAATGCTACCCTTTGTTTCTTTGGACAACCACCAGTTTTACTGCTATTTTGCTAACATTACTGTTAAAAATGTATTTCTTCTAAATCTTTGTTAATATGTTAGTAAACATTACTAATACATTAATTAAACAATTTGAAAACAAATATTTGAAACTGTGCATTTCAAATATAAAAGCACTTCCATTTACATTGTCATTCCAGCATTTTAAATGTTACTCATCAAGGATGTGGAGTAATTGAAATTTTCAATAAAGGCATTAGTTTACAGAGAACTAAATGCACAGCGCTGGCTGATTTAATGATAGGACCTGTAGCACATGAAGAGGATTTAGGGAGTGGATGTGCTCTACATTTGGGATAGTTCTTAAAATGTCTGATATTTTAGTAAGATCACTTACTAGACATGACTTTTACTGTTTGAAAAATACCCTTAGTGTGGTGGGAAAAGGGGAAATACATAGCCAGTATATAGTAACAGGAAGCAGATGTGCAGAATCAGCCAATTACCCACTTCCTTGGACCTCCCCCTCCTTCTCGGTTCCCTCCCACACCACACTACATTCTCTTTTCCACTTACGGTTATTATTATGCTTAATTATAGTTGATGAAAATTTGATTAAAATTTTATATGAGGACATGTTGATATTAGGACAGTACTTGGTGGATGTGTCCCACCTGATCTTTAAAATGATCTGTTAACCTGGTCTCATCCCAAAACTCAAATGGGTCCAAAGATGACAACTGGGACATGTGAGGCCTTGCATCTCTGATAAATATATGAAAAGCATTGGTGATCATTTTTGTGTTGTTTGAAAAGTCAGTTCCTGGGGTTTGTGTTCCATCCATTGCTCTTTCTTTTCCAAAAGAATCAATTTATTTATTGGATATTGGTCAATATCACACAGATATGTAAATATTTTTAGTTTTTCAGTTTGTTATGTCATTTAGTTCTTGGCATATATACCTTTATGGTTAATTTTGGACTGTTAATGTGGGGGCCAAGCAACAAGTGTCACCTGGAGCTTTCACTGTTTTCCATTCTTGTCTTCCACCATGGGGTTATAGGAAAGCCCATTGGATTATTTGGTTAGTGTGGATGAAAAGTGCACAGGTCTTCATGTAAAGCCCATGCAGCCAATTTAGGAACTATTCAGTCACTCTTCTAGTGCCACCACCAGGCCAAAGTTTCATATTGCAATACTTCAGTCCTAAATTAGTATGCTTCAAGTTCTAGTGCAAGGACCTTTTTATAGGGTACACTCTCTAAAAGTGCTGAGAGAATTAAATGTGTTCTGTAGGTTTCATTAAAGATAAGCACATATTGCAAAGGCCCAGTTTAGCTATTGTTACTCCTTAGTTTTTGGGTTGTTAATAGCAGTTGCTGTCTTCAGAGATTTTACATGATTTTACAGTAACAGTCAAGTTGGGATTTTTACACATTGGTCCTTATTGATCATAGATGCAGAATAATTCATTTATTCTTTTACATATTTATTTGAGACTAGGCAAGCTGATCGGACACAAAATCCATTGGTTATCGTTGTTGGCCATTGAACAAAAAAGGGTAGTATTCTTGGTAAATAATGGCGACATCTACTGAATGATTACCTAAATAGCTAATTATATATAGAGAGATTTCCACTATGGCCAGACCAGTGACTATTCCAGATAAATAGGGAAAAGATAAGAAATAAGAGCTCAGGAGGACACACATTTAATTGGAGAAGTGTGGAGAAGCATTCTTGAGTTATAGTCTTGGTAACACACAGTTACAGTATCACTGCTCTTTCAGTACAGCTTAAATGTGTCCATGCCATATTTATTGCAATTGTTGCATTAGTAATGCAAGATCAGACTTTTTGTTGCTGCTGTGGTTGTTGTGATAATGACAAGATGACCTATAAAGCAGAACGAAGAGTTAAATGGTGAGTGAGTGTGTGTGAGAGAGAGATAGAGATTCTCAGTAAATAATGTAGATACAGAGCAAAAAATGTGTTGAATTAACACCCACATTGTTTACATTGTTAATTCAACCACTGTTAATACTTATATGAACACTGTAAGCGTTATTTCAACACTGGGGATTTTGCTGTGTAGCTTCTTACCTGCCTTTCAGCTTTCAGTTCCAACCGCACCACTTTGCACTCTTTGCATTCTCTTAGTGATTCACAAGTGCTGGTCTGATAAGAAAGTGATACAATCAAATTCAAACACCCTTTTAACATCTATAGCTTATCAGCATCAGTGCAAAGTGCAAACATTAAGTGAAAGTAAACAAGCAAGGGTGAGCAAAAAGGCTGTAAGTAAAGATAGCCTCCTAATAGGCAGAAAATAAAAATAAAACATATGTATGATGTAGTTAATTATGTACTACTTGAAGGAACCATGTACAATGAATGTGTCTGGCAAAAGCAAATAAAAACCTTTATAAATTTGGAAAGGAAATTTTTTTTTTTTTTTTGTGGTAAGTAGATACAGTGAAACGTGTTTAATTTAATCATCTGTAATCAGAAAGAGACATTATAAATTATGAATAATTACCCATTTTATGCTTAGAAGCATAGTGCAGTAAAGCCTGCACTCCTTTTTCTCCTAACTTAAGCAACAGTCACACCAGATGCGAGTAAAATCCGCCTGCCAAAAAAGCCAGTTCACATGAATGGAAGAAGACTGGGTACGCGAAAAGGTTCACGGGGTATGCAATTCACTTCTGGTAGCGGTTAATTTCACATTCACATCCTCGGATTTCACTTAGCGCCGAGTTCATCTAGATTAGAGGTGTCAAAATCAGGTCCTGGAGGGCCACAACCTTGTTAACCCTCATGGACCTTGGAAATTATGCTGATGAGTGGTGCTGATCAGGTGTGTTAAATTAGAGAAAAACTCTGCAGTTCTATGGCCCTCCAGGACTGGAGTTTGAAACCTGTGATCTAGATTAACTTTACCCCCATGAAATCGCCAATATTGGAAGCATGGGCCAATAGAAAACAAGAGCACAGGGCTGGGGTCACGTCTTTCTAGAAGACTCAACATGGAGAACTGCTTATTATTACCGTTTCAGGACAACCTGTTTTTTCTGCTTCTCAGTCAACACAATGTCTCTTATCACTCACAAACAACAAACTAGCTAGCTGGCTAAGGTTAGCTGTTCACTGAACCACTACTTTTCCCTCCAGAAACGCATCACACCAGAACCTCCCATAATCGCCTGATTTTGCTCCACCCCGGAGAAGAAATTCCCAGGGCGAATATCTGGTGTGACCGCTGCTTTCGTCATAGCCAATTCCCACTTGCTAGCGAAGTCTCCCCTATCGCACAATAGCTACCACTTTAGGAGGGTGAAGAAGGTGCAATCACAATGAAACAAAAAAATTTCCCATTCATTTTCTATGAATGGCACCACCGGGCCTCAAACTCGAGCGATCTTCCGTTGCTAGAGCGACAGTTGCGCCACTCAGGAGTCCATAGATTGCAATTCTAATAGTCTTTCTGAAGTTCTCTAGTTTGTTCCTGTATAGAAGCAATTATTGGAGCCTTAATTTCATACCACGTCACATATCATCATATCATTAAAACTTGACAATGCCTTTTAAGGCTGCCATCATACACAAGAATACACAGAAAGATTGCTGACAAAAAACATATTGTTTTTTGGGATATCATGAAGGGCTTTAGATGGTTACAGATGTGACCAATACATGTTTGTGCCATTGCATCCATATACTGTTTTTAAAAGAATTAACCCTTGTGTAGTCTTAACAGTCTGTATACTCCCCCTTGTCCTAAGGGTCAAAAAAGACCCTAAGACAATCTTTATACCATGGTGGTGTACAGCGTTCATCGAAATATAAACAATAAGGCAGTGTTTCACTTTTTCTAATGTTAGGGTCATTCTAGGAAGAGTCACCAAATTTCAAGTTGAAAAAATATCATTTAGTTTTTTTTTTCTGCTGTTAAACATAGTGGCGGGTCATTTTTGACCCTTAAGACAACACAAGGGTTAATGAATTAATTCTTTATCAATGCTATACTGCCATGGGTTCTTCAAAACTTGTACAGACATGCATTGGTGTAAAGAATATGTGCATGGATTTTTCATACAGACCATTAAAACTGACTTATACAGTAAATCTAGCTTCAGGACTAGATTTGGATACTTATATATGCTTCATTTTTGTTAATAAAAAAAACCCTTTATATAGCATGACATAAGATGAAGTGAATGTTGAAAGAAATTAGACATAAAACATGTATAAATATGTTTATGTACATATTTCTACATAAATGTACAATACTATGCCATCATGATCACCTCTTTTTCTCTTGTTCATCCACAGAAGAAACACAATCTCAAAAATCTAACACCAGAAAGATCAAGCAGGTTGCATTTAGTAGGAAATTCTTTATGACGTGGTATTTTGAAGAAGTCATATTTGAACGTCAGTGCTACTGCCACAATGCGCATTTCGACATGTAACACAATTCATATAGTAACCACAAGCCACAATCACACCTGGTTAACACACTTCACAACTTAACACAAGAACATTTTAATGTTGAGTTAATATGTCATATAGACACCCTCGCACTCTCGAATGTTTATATAATGAGGAAACCTTTCAAATCTAAGGCATTTACAGAGGTCACAGGTTTTAATCATAGGGAAATGTTATGAGTAGATGAGTAATATACATCTCTAGACGAGTAATATACTCTACAGGCTATGAAATCACTAATGAAGATCGATCAAAAGAAAATATTATTACACAACATCAACATAACAATTCAGTATTTACAGTTTGTGCAGATGTCTCTCTTTTAAGTATGATACTTCATGTACAGTACATGCAACTCAAATGTGTCTATTGAGCTAGATTTCCGTAATTGAGCGATTGATGCTAATACGCCTCCTATTTAGGCCATACATGGTTTTAAACTTGCCCTGGATGGCACATAGGATAGTCTTCCTGTACATGCTGGACAAGAAGTAATAAATAATAGGATCCAGGCAGCTGTTGAGGGTGGACAGAAGCAGGGTCATCTCATTCCAGGTGTGCAATAGCTGCTTGCTCTCCAGCTCTTGAATCATGTCCATCTGGGCCAGAACATATGGAACTCTCACCAAATGATATGGCAGGAAGCACAGTGTGAATATAACAGGCACCAGGAAAGTCTTAAAGACAAGCTGCTGCTTGCGATTTTGCGCCTTGGGGTCGCCCTTTCCCATCTCCATAGTTCTGAGCTTCAGCACAATCTTCACATAGAAAATGATGAAGACCAGGAACAAGCCGCCAAAGAGGACCAACACGCCCAGGTTGATGCCACCCGCTAACGGCCCCTTGTCATGGAAATGGAAGCAGATCTTGTCGCACGGGTGTTTCTGCTTGTTACTCATAAAGAACAGGCAGGTTCCTAATAAGAGGACAGTCCAGATGATGTAGCTGGCTATGTGGCTCCACAAGACCTTGTGGATGCGGAAGACCCAGACTGGCTTGACGATCTTCAGGTAGCGGTCCAGGCTGATCAGACTGAGGAAGGAGATGCTGGCATACATGTTAATGTAGAAGAAGACACCCACCACTTTGCACAAGAAGAAGGGTCCCTCTCTGTTGTGGTAGTAGATACGCAGTGGCAAACACAGGACCAAGAGCGAGTCGGCCAGAGTCAGATGCCGCATATACACTGCCATAGAGGTATCAGCATGGCGTCGTATGAAGAGAACAAAGATACTGATGGTGTTGCTGAGGAGCCCAAAACAGCAAATGACTATGTAACTGATGGGCAAGAAGAGTGATAGGATCTCATCCTGAATCTCACAAGTATTATTGCTGAAGTTGCGTCCTAGGGACATCATGACTGTGTAGCACAGCACAGAATGTTCAGAGTAGCTCTCTTACTTTCAACAGAAACTCAACGCTTCCAGGTTCTAATGTAAAATAACAGAAAATGCACAAATTTTAGTAAATTGTTTTGTTACATGTTAAGCATTTGGGGTCTTTCCCATATTCACAAACATTTAAACATCTCCTCAGTCTACTCTCAGAAAAAAAGGTATTAAACTGGTGTTTTAATGTACAAAACGCTTGTCACTAGGATTATACCTTCAAGGGTAAGTCTTTTATACCTTTGGTTAGAAGGACATAATTATAGAAAAACCTCATTAAGGTACATCATTGACCTTTAAGGGCCACTGTTGTAGCTTTGACATCTTGGGGAACAAAAGTGTACATGTACAGTACCTTTTTTCTGACAGTTAAAGCAAGAGTAAAATTATCTCATGAAAAATATTAGTAGATAATGACAAAAACTCAAAAGGTAGCTTATCATAAACCTGTGTCAAACCTGGTTATGTTTAGAGTTGTTAAAAAAATGTCATAAAAAACAAAATGAAGTCCTAAAAAAGTTAAGTAAATGATGTACCAGTGTATAGTCTGTTTAGGGATTTAATCAGCTATAGGCAGAAGATTAGGTCCAATTAGCCAATATTTTAAAAGGCATTTATTAAAAAAGGTAAGCATAAAAAAAATCAAACTTTTCAAACTTAGCCCAATTACCAAAAGAACTGTAAATGTTGTGTGTTGGGGTGTTGAAGATATTAAAACTTTCAGTAGTAAGAATGCGCTCTTACCTCTGTGATCGGCTTCCTTTACTACTTGGTTGAAATGAAGAGGTGGTTTGAATGTATACCCTTGTGCAGGAAACTCATCTCCACTGCTCTATATTGGTTTGTGTCAAAGAATGTCAGTTCCTACAGTTCAGGGAAACGCTAACCATAACCATCAGAGATGAGGAAATGACTCGTGAGATGCGTGGTAAGAAGCAATTAGTTTTATGCCAATGGCATAAGAAATGTTCATTTACCTTACTGCAAAACACAATAATTAACGTCCTTCTTGTAAAACTGTATAATACAAATGTCTGTCTAGGGGATCTCATGCATGAAAATAATCCAAACTAAACTAAAGTAAAGTAAGAGTGACGGGTATATATCTGTAGGAGATGTGGATAGATTATTACTATTAATGTACAATTTACAAATGTAGTGAATTCAACAGATGGGACAATTGGATAAATTGCAGAATTGAGCTGGATGGCAAACATACACTGAGACTGTGTATGCAACGATTCAGATAATATTATATAAAGTGGGCAGCAGTGGTTATTCTAGCAATGATGCCTTTAAACAACAGTGAATCTATTTAACAAACTATTTATATCTAAACTACCATGCCAACATTGAAGAGGGAAGGCAGAGAAGCCTTATAGTTACGTTCCTGCAGTGTCTCTTTGGTTGGTGACTCTGTTGGTCTTGATCAGTGCCATTACTTCCATGCAGTCGGCCGTGACTCAATGGAGGCACAGTTCAGCAGAGATCATGCTGAACATCTAGCTGTGGCGTCGAGTCTGCTTGTCCGGGGATCGCGGAAGAAGTCTTATGACTCTTTATGGACAGATTTCAGAGGGAATTGCGCCGAAGGTCCAGCCATGGCATTAGTTGAGTCAGCTTGTTTAGAGATTGTGGAGAAAGCCTTATTATTCACAATGTGCACAATTCTTCAGTGGAGACCGCACTGAAGATCCAGAAGTCATCCTGCCTCTTTTTCTTGCAACGGTAGAGACGTGACTGAGATCAACACAGGATCAGCCAAATTTAGAGTCAAAAACATGACTCTGAAGTTGATCGGAAGCCCAATACCCAACTCACAGATTTATGTGAGCATCTTAGATTTATATTGTTCACTGAATAGGGGTGTCAGTTTCCCTGACTCTCCTCATTCAGTGTTGCTGATTGGTCAGTGGTTCAAAGAGATTGTCCTGGGGTGAAATTCCAATTCACCCATTTTAGGACTGCTCCTTGAAGACAGCCTAAAGTATGTTAATAAGATGTCTAGATTATAAAATCGATGTGTTGTACACTCAGGGAACTTAATCCAAAGTTCCAAGCATGATTTTACAATACTTTTGAGGCCACGCACAACCTATTTGTCGAGCTCCCTGTGCATTTTAGTAAAACAGAAGGATTACACATTTGTTAAACATACAATCATCATACAAATTATATATTATATGACATAGGATGCAATGAGTGTCTTGTGAAGTTTCCAGGTCCAGATGTGTGAAGGAAAGCGTCTTTTTGGTATTAATCTATTTGAATCCAATGCCTTTCTTCAAATTCCTCAGTGAGATTAATCTTACTTGCAGGATGCGTGACTTGGCTGAGTGACCTGGCGGGATGACCTGACATTTTGTGTTTATGACCAGGCAGAGAGTGGAATTTGTATAAACAAGAAGAGTCTTAGATGGCCGTTGTCTGGTATCAGGCCTGAATGTCCATGTCTGAATGTTTAGATTTCTGGGGGCTTGCTAGTGGAGTTCCCACATATCTATGTGTAACAATTACCTAGATACCCAGTGTTATAGTAGTTACAGTTACTACTGTAGAAAATCAATTGTTTTCAATTTTCTAGCTAGACTGATAAAATTTTAAACCATATCAAAACAATTGGTTGAATGTGTTTGTCTAGTTACTTACACTGATTGTGCAGAGGCAGGATGGGAACAAAACTGACTCGGTCTTGTAAGATCAGATAATTTGCTTTATTAGGAAATTATTTTATTAGAGATTTTATTGAACCACAATGTCATATTTTTGATCATCTGTTCCATGTAGCCATCCTTTAGTATAAAGTATGATTCAATCTCGTCAGTGTTGAAAGGTTATTTGAAAGCCAAAGAGATTAGCGAGTTTTTCATCAATACAGAATGATTGCCACTGCAGCAACGCCAGCAAAAAGAGAAACCAGGTACCATTTTGCTTTCTTGCTTATGAGGTCAGCAGGTAATCTTTCAAGCAAATAATTTTCTCTCATGAACCATGATGTTCAAAGAATTATTTCCTTGGGTATTTCAAGATGATGTTTAGTCAGTTCCTTGACAATGAGTCGATATACAAAGTCATAGAGGGCAGCCACACTTCCCCAGTTGTGGCCATCCTTGAACACCATTCTAGCCACTTTCTGCATATCGTATTCTTGCAGGTCATTGACTATATGATGAAATTCTTTATTTTCCTCAAATTTAAAAGCTGCCTCAATGAACACCTTTAACGTTCATGAGAAAACGATCACTTTCATTGGGTCATCCTCCCAGGTCTTCTGCATTGACCTGTATGTTTGGATGTTCTCGAGTAATTCGTACCAGAACATATGTTCTTAATATTATTACACAATAGCTGTGCATTTCATCAATTTCAGCACCTTCTCTTCCAGAGGCATCCCTGCTATCCATAATAGCTTTTCCACTTAAATCTGCTCCAGTTGAAATCCACTGATCAATGCTGTTTTTACTGGAGCGTTTGCCAAACACTTCTAACCTTATATAGGTTTGGTCACTTTCATAAATGACAGTAATAGTAACATTACAATTAGGCTTATGAAACCAATCAAACAGGTTAGATGGTGCATGTTTTTTCTTTTCTTACTTCCTTTTCATACACAAGTGTACAGCGTGTACAGTCCCCCTTTATTTGCTAGACATTAATGTAGTTTTTTAACTTATTAAATTATTATTAGCTATGCGCATCTGTGTGAAAACAGTTGCTAAGCAGCCTGTGTTACTAAGCAAATTTGCTAGTTGCTACACTGCAACTGGGTAACATTTCTAACTTGCTAATTCATGGTAGCCCACAACAGCCTGAAAACAAATAAAAAACAGTCGACATGGTAAATAATAACAGATACCATAATGAATGTATTGATTCTGAATGACAATGTACAATTAAAGACATATGGGGAAAAAACAAAGACCTTTTGAGTTAGTCGAGAAAATACATATTAACTCAAAAAACACATACAAACAGTGGTAATATAGTAAACTAATTAGTTTTACTTTGGGTAGGATCGTTATGGTCCCTAAGAACCCTTTTGTCTCTAAAAGCCAGCTCACTGTACGTATGACAGACCAGACACACGATTGTGATGAACTAGAATGTTTGAAGCGGTGTAAATTCAGTTTATGACCAGTTGGTGCAACGGCCTTAAACCAGGCCTAAGCCCTGTTGGTGTAACTGGTCTCCAGAAGTGTAATATACGGGCAAATCTTATTTAACAAGACCTAATAAATTACCGTTTCTCATTATCTACCACTTTCTTTGTACTTTTGAACAGCTTTGATTTATTGGTTTTAACATTTTAGACTTTTGAGATTAATGTTGTGTCAGAGCAACATGCCTGCAATGTAAAAAATGTGTGCCTGTTATATGCAAATAAGTAGAAAAAAATGAAGTGGAAAAACACATAAAAGAAAGAAATTAAAAATAACATATACTACATAAGTCATTTTCTTTTTACCTATAACATAAAAACATCCAAAACTATTGTTGAGATTGTGCAAGCCTTTATTTTTCAGTTACAGTTAGATCAAAAGTTGTTGTTGTGTAAACCAAACAGATTGTAAGATTGCTTGTATGTCGATGTACATGTAATTTAGGCCGTAATATTGTGGTGACCTAAAATCAGCCTCTCATACTTGAAAGCTAACTTTAATTTTGATTGAAGATATATCAATACTGACATCAGATTAGCAACACAAGTGCATCCAGCGTACCTCTCAAACACTGAAAAGATTCAGGAAGTGGAAAGCAAAGATCAAACAAGCAACATCTATGTCAGCAAAACATGCTGCATTATCGAGTCGTAAGAGGTTGCTACACAGTGGTGCATCTCGTCGTCAACCATTGTATGTGTGTGAGAAAATGTCAGAAAAATCAGCGAAATTATTGCAACCCACACAGGAAAACACCCTCAGACCTCTTGCACGATGAGTCATCTTTTAATCTAAAAATCTCTAAGAACCCAAACAAATGATGTAAGAGACAAAAACGTTTGTAATGTTATCATGTTGCAATAATGTTATAAAATGCCTCATGACATTAGACAGTTCATAAAAAGAATTCTACAGAATGCTTAGTTACGTTTGTCAAAGTGAGTGATTTTGTTTTGTCCTGACACCACTCGTATCGTAAGGCTTAACCCTACATAGCAGAGTTTGCATGTGCTTTGTCTACAAATTTAGAGCTTTTAACTAATCCTAGAACTTTTGACTCTGTGGTAAATGGTTGGAAAGGCAACAGTTGAATGATACACTCAGCTCATTTCTGTTAGATATTTTAAATCAGATGTGATTGCATGCACAATTCTCCAATGCTCCAATAGATTTGACAATGTGAATTATGGAGCAAAAAGCTACCCCAGGTTATATGTCCCCAGATTCAGTTTCAGGTAGCTAAAACTCAGGTAAGAGTGGTAACTTATTTGAACTATTTTAGTCCTGGCAACCTGGCAAACCTTTGTTTACCAACATGTGAATTTCGCGACCCGTGGAGCAAACACACTGGACCTTGTTTACACCAACATTCATGGTGCATACAA
>JAOUQW010000019.1:16486759-16515085 GCA_028565825.1 Olivaichthys viedmensis | reverse complement strand
TTGGCGGAGCTGAGGCTTGAACCCACGACCTTCTGATCAGTAACCCAGTGCCCTAACCACTGAGCCACCACTGCCCCTAAGGACCACCAATGTCCTTAAAATAGGACATTGGCATGGATATCGTTGCGTTTTACTAAAAAACATACTTGAGCTTTCTAAATGCTGTAAAAACTGAGGAGACAATTCTAACAAATATAGTACTAACACATTGTTAATAGCCTAAAACAACAGGGTATTCTTTACAACACAATTCAGCCTAAACTGTGGGGGAAACATGAAGAAAATGTCCTCTGTCATGATATGTGAAGATGCTGACTTAAGGAATACATTCACACTGTAGGGTGTGTTTAATCAGGACTGCAGCAGAACATTTTGTTCAGTTCTGCACTCAAAATGTGGAACACATTAGTAGTATTCATTGATTACTATGAAAAATGCTATAAAATACTTTAATCGTACTGTTCTTGCTGTAATTTTTTTCTCTGAACATACAATAGCTTTAATGAGCCTATTTGTTTGACAGAACATGCATTTAGCTAATGCATTTAGCTAATAGAAGAGTTTGGGCTGAGACCATTACTGTATTGAAACAGGTTATATACATTATAGCTCATTGAAGCAAGGGACATATTGATTTTTTTTATTGCAGTAGAACATGATTTTACAGAGCTCAATTTGAGATACTGTATCAGCAGTTTCACTTATGCTACCAACCCCCTCCATCAGAGTGATGGTAAACATATTTACTTATATATGCGTATTTCTTAAAATGCAGCATGCACCAAATGCTTCGTTAACGGGACAAATGCTGACGACTGCACATATTAATTTTCCTCCAGTGAATCCATGCTGGTGTTGACGTTAATCCACTCTTAGTCATGTATCAGGGGTTAAGAAGGCCGCTATAAATAGACACGCAGTTGCTTGTCTGCCAGGCCATGTCTCATCACTGCAGTGGATGCGGGGAAGTCTGAGAAACAGCTTGGAGCTGGTTGTGTAACATAATCCGTGTCCCCCTGTTCTCCCTGTCCTCCGTTTAAAGCCAAAATAACAAAGCCTCATGAAAACCATTGCTTTTTAGATTAAGCCTAGTAGGACAAAATAGTTATCTGACCACAGATTAACAGCAATGGACTAAAAGACCCTGTCAGTGTCCAGTGACGTTATGTTTTATGCACTCGGTGTCTTCAAAAGTGGCTCAAAAAGTCATGATTGTTAAAATGTTTTACGACCACATTATTGTATATCTGTTTATTAACGGTAAAGGAAATGTGTATCTTCTGTAAAAATGAACAAACATTACGTTAGCGCAGTGAGCTGACCAGTGGATAAAATTAAAATAGTATTAGTAGACGTGGTTATGGCTCAATTATGATTAGCAACTGAGAAAGCTAATTTTTACACTGCAGATATTGTAGCCCTTAATGTAGTTAATATGCTAGTTAAACGCAATTGCCTCAACAACAACATTGTAGCTGGGCTGCTTTTAAACAACTAATTGGGTCACATAATCAGATCTAAAACCTAATTAGTGCAATCACAATTTTAAAAATGACACCACTGAGGCTCCATCTATCAATGTTGTAAGTGTTGTGCTTTCCTCCTATGAAGTCTCTATAGCTGTGTAAACCAAAAGCATGGCTCACGCCCCGAGGGCTCGGCCTGGAGATTCAACACTAGCCTGCTCTTGTGTTCTCTAGCTGGTCTTGATTTGCTAGGCAGCGCTGTAATGTGCATCCAACTAGATTTCATGAAAAATTTGTGGACATTTGAACAAACAAGAGCAATTACGTTGCATTTCATACAAATAAAATGTAACACTCTTAGGGGGGGAAAAAGGTTCAATCTTGAACCCTTAAGGGCTCTCTGGTTGTCCCTCTGGGGGAAACCATAAAGGTTTTATGTAGAACCCTACAACAACTGAGTGTTTTCCTATCAGAAAGGGGTCCAAGCTGGCCTATTTAGGAACCTAAGAACCCTTAACTATCCAAAGATCCCTTGAAGGGCTCTTTTCTATAAGAGTGTAGAGTGCAAGAGTGCAATTTCTTATTTTGAGGATTTAAAATTATGGACATGGGATTGCCTTGTATTCTTCCAAATGAAGATGTCAGAACAGTCTATCAAAGATATGAATTTGAGGTGTTACAATTATTCATGAATACTTTGTGTGAAATGGAGAACGTAATGATATAGCATGTTGTAGGGGGTGCTTTTTGTTGGATAAAATGCGTTTTGTTTTTTTGTTTTTTTTCTGCCTCTCACCTGCTGCCAGTCAGCCATACATTTTTCACAAGTAAGAATCCCTTAAATTCTATTCACAATTTCCTCAGTAGGTCAAAAGTCAGTCTTGAGTGATTAGGCTGTCACACGGTAAGCTGAGCAAGTTGTTTTTCTCTGTGTTGTACACCATGTGATCTGACTTTGCAGAACTCAAAGTAAGTGTGCAGAGGGGAAGCTCTTCAACTAATCGTTGTTTTTCACCTGGAGACACAGATTGTCATGGTATTTTGTGGCCTAGCAGAATCCACAGATTGTTTTGGCTCAGAGAAACTTAACAGTGATTTTTGTAATTGGAACCAGTTAGCATGATTTTAGGTGCTACTGACATCCATACCAATAGCCTTTTGGGGTGAAATATTCCTCTATGATAATGATTTAGCTGTGGTGTCAGAGAGGATGGGTAACATCTACCAGGAGCCATATCTCAACATGTCATTTCGATAAAATAAAGGTGATTACACCAATATCTCCTTCTGCTGAAACTGGTCAGAGAGATTTCTATGTGCTGTTAATGATTCAGTAATGCCTGTGCAAAGGCCTGATATCTATTCAGGAAGATTAATCACAGGCATGTCATCTTCAGAAGCACTATAATAATAGTATGCAGTCTTGAAGGGTGACATTGCATTAGTGAAATGGAAGGAATAAGAAGTGCAAAGAAGGAATAAGCGCAGAAACTTCACACAATAGCTTCCACAAGTATACCTACCCAACAATAATCAAGATACTAATGTACTATTTTATTACATTTTGTAATGGTGCATAGCAGCATTGTCTGAGTACTAAACTTTTAAATTAGTAATTTTTACCCCTTCTGGTGTACAGAGTAGTAGTACACTCTTAATAAAAAAGCTTTCATCGAGCACCCTAAAGGTTTTTTTTTTTTAGTTTGTTCCTCCAAAAGAATCCCTAAAGGTTCTAGGTAGAACCTCACGAGAGTGATTTCCTTTTAGAAAAGGTCCCAAGTTGAACCTTTTTAGACAGCTAGAACCATTAACCATCCAAAGAGCCTTTTTTTCTAGAAGTGTATACTGTAGCACTGGGTATAGATTTCTAGACAATACTAAATCTCAGGATCCAATAGTATACTATAGTCCCAACATACTCTAAAACTAACTAGCTTTAGTGAATGATGAGAATGAATCGGTTGAAAGCAGCCTCTTGACTGACTAATGCAATGTAAAATTGAGCAGCTGAAACATTTAACTTGACTGCGGCTGTTACTAGACCTTAGTTAGCATGTTCTTCTTTATCTGTGGTATATAAGCGCAGCTTTAGCTGACCCAGACTATTTTGAGCTCCTTATAGATGTTGATTAGGACAGGCTGTTTGGGCAGTTTCCCAAAGACATGTGACTTCCTCTCCGCTGCAGACAGAGTGTGTCAACGTTTTTGGAGTGAGTCCTAATGGAGGTGTTGTCATGCCTCTGTCAGCTGGAAGGTTGCACAAGGCCTGATCGGAGTTTTCTGCCTCAAAGCAGTTTCAGGTTGATCTGGTTAAAGTCCAAATTCTAATATGATGATGTTTAAATTAAATATTATAGCTGTATGAGTACATTGTGTAAACACCTTTAGGATTGGCTCTGATAATTTTTTCTTTTTTGCTGGGAAACTTGACATGGCATTTCCAGCATCTACTGTTTTATTGGCTAAATAAAATGCAATTAACACAGTGCAATAAGGCAAACATTCTAAACATTTTGTTTGATCCCATTCCCGATGCACACCTCTAGACTAAACTACAATAAATCTCATCAGCAAAGGCCTTTAGATAGAACAGTTATTGTTAATATGTGGAAAATGTTAAAAAATAAATAAATTATAGCTGGTTTAGTTGATTACATCGTAAATTCATGCCAGGCATCCACATCACCTCACCTCAGAATGCAAAATAGTTGCAAAAACAACTCTTGGTGTTCTTTCATATGCACGGCTGATTTCAGTTCATTTGCACTATCATTGGTATACACTATTAATACTTTGTTGCCGCATATTGGATATATTTTGAACTGCAGTAATGAACAATATATGTAATTATAAAACGTAAATATTATTATTTTTAAGGGTGGTTTTCAAAACGAGTATTTGAGAAGCCTGTAAAATGCTGTTCAGGCCAGGCCTAGTTTTGAAAGCATACCTTATCAGATAGATTCAATGTGGTTTCAGACTTTTGGACCTCACTGTACATCATAAACAGAATGCACACTCATGTCTACACATTTTACATTTAGTCTTACCACTTTTAATCGGCATTATACTTGATGCATAATTACACATACGTGTGGCAAATTTCAGTTTACTCTTTCAGAAGATTTCTTTGAGATCCAAACTCACCATGTCAAGAACAATTAGCATACGCAACAGCTTCATTTACATATTGTTTCCTCCCCCTACTTTGAACGTGACATTATTCATGCCATTATTCTTTGTAAATCACCTGCCCACTAACTGCGTGCTCAATTTATCAGATTGCACACGCTAATTAGTACTCTTTATTTTGGATCTTGGTAATTCAGGGTTTTACTCCACAGATAGCAACAGATTTTGGGTCGCTTGTTATTCTCTGTGTTACAGTACGGAATATTTGTGAAATCTAGTTGAAATACTACAGAAGCCAGGCTTCGTAATTAAAAAACATATTTATTACATGCAAACATCAACATGGTCTCACACTTGCAAATTTCATTTGAAATATTCATAACAATTCATATGAAACCATTTATATGAAAACTTACAAAGGTTAATGTAATGCGCACGCCGTCTTGCGCTGCAGTGCGCGTGACTGTGCGTGTGGTTTCTAGGCGACAAGCGGTGGGTGTGTGTGTGTGTGTGTGTGTGTGTGTGGAGTTCTTGTTTCAATACCCTGCCCTGTTTAGTCTTGTTAAGTGAGCCCACCTGTGTGTCGTTTGTGAGTGGACAGAAAACACGAGGCCTTAAATACACACACTGATTAGTTTGTGGTTGATTGTTTGATGTCACGTTTCATGTTGTGTATGTTTAGCATATCTAAAATAAATGTGTTAGATGTTGATTGGCTTGCGTCTGTGTCCTGCCTCCGCCACTACCAAGCGTGACAGTTAAGGGTTTTTTATGACTTAAAAAATCCAACTACGTCGCCCCTTACTTTTACAAATTCATTCTCATAAGATCATACTGGCAAGCAAATACAATTATCTGATGTCCTAAAAATGTCAGAGACCTAAGTTGAATATAAATGAGTTTAACTTTAGCTGCCTTCAGCCCGCCAAGATTTAACCTCAATTTCTAGGCAGAAGAAGCATTGCCTGTATACTTTCAAGTGAGTAGAATTCTGAAATTGAGTGCTATCCTAATTCTACTCTAAATAATACTCTCACAGCTCACATTTCCCATTTAAAAAGTAAACTGATACATCAACCGTTCACAAGCTTCAGTATCATTAGGGAACTTTGGTTTTACGAATTTCCATTGTTGCTAAACTGACAGGACCCCCTTCATATCCTGAGACACTGTGCGTGTGGAGAGGGAAAAAAAAGGGTCAGCAGTATTTCCCTTGACCTCAGCATTTTTCCACCTAAAAACCTTAGTCTTTCTGTTTCAGCAGACCTCCAGTCAGATATAGATTTCCTCTAGTCTGTTGAGAAACAAAGAAGACGTTGCATTTGTGAATGGAAACTGTTTATTGGTTCTCATTGGCTGTAAGAATTCCATTTTGCATGTACTTGCGTATATTCAATGAACCCTGAAACATGACATATTGGTGAGAGCCATGCTAAGAACTTTATATTAAAATTACAGTTTTTGATTGTAGATCTGAAACAGCACCTACACACAGACAGTGAGAGTGACCAGTGCTGCACAAACTTGTTACCAAGCAGTCAAACTGTGAATATAATATAATAGAATAGAATAGAATAGATTGCATATATTAGTCTTTAAAATCTTTCATAGTTTTACTGACTGCTTTGTGGCTAGTGCTTGTAGCTCTCTTGAGTACTAGCTCTTACTCCAATCCTGATGTTGTGGCTCTTTCAATTTCTGTGTAAACTCTTTTTTGTTGCCTTTATGTATGACAGTCTTGTCTTTTCTCAAAAATGCTTTCCCTTTTCTTCAAAATCAATACAACAATAAGAGAGATATAAGATCATTACAACAATCACATCTGCCTTATTCTTTCCAGAATTACTTGAATGTTGTATTATTATTCTTTATAAAAACAAAGTACAGAGTATGTTTCATAAATAACAACAGGCTAAGTATAGCATCTCTATCACCTTCTGGTTAAAGCTTGCCTGAGTTTGTATCAACTCATCATACCATATCACTGGTGCAATAAGAGTACTGTCATATTGAGTCCAATAAGATCATGGAGCTTTTATGGCAAATCATGATAAGGGGCAAAAACTATAGATTACAAACATTGTGCTTTGTGAGTAAAACCCGAGCAGCCTGGACTTAAAGCTTGTATTCTTCCAGAGGTGGTAGTATTTGTTTCAGCTTTTTTTGTTCAATCTCTACCCACCAGGTCTGTGGCGTATGTATGGTTCCACCAACAATCAATAGTTTTTCTAAGACGCTTTCCTGTGCTCAGAGAAAACGCTTCCCTCTGCTGTTGGGGCACATGTTGCCCCTATAACTGCCCTCCCATTATATGAGTTTTAAATATATGGGATTTCTGTTCTTTTCTTAGCACAGGGAAACTTGTCGAAACGATTGTTTGTGGTAATCGGTCATACGCTACGGATGCAGTGGATAGATATTAGGTTGAAAACACGCTAGAATATTCCCCCTTAACATTACAAGGAACTAGCATTTTCTTTCTCAATGATCTTTCTCAATGTCGCAGTATATGGGACCAAAGTCCCAATCCTGCAGTTACAGTCATAAGAACAGTATGACCTTTAGCCTTTAGTATGCTGATGCACGCAATGGCGCACATCAGATTAGCATTGGTGCGCAACACATCAGCCTTGAATTCATCCACAACTCGGATGGCTTTAAACCTAAGTTATGCCATCAATCTACTCAATGTGCCGTTGTCATTTAGATGCTTCTCCTTATTGCGTGATTAGAAGCAGGTGCCTAGAAATGACTGTTTCTCATTAACAGGCTTCATAGCTGTGTAACCTATTTGACCCCATACATAATTTATTAGTGACATATAATGCTCAGTTATCCAGCAGTTAGAGTGTTGGAGTAGGGAAACACTAGGTAAAATACAGTACTGATAAACACTGCTAACCTTGACATAAGCAGCCCTTTTGTAGTAGTACTAAGGCTTAGATTGTAGTAGTACTAAGGCTTAGATACAACTGTAAACTTAGTGTGACTAAGTTTCCAGTTGTATCACTAAAATAAAAATTGTATGGTGCTTATGTGTAAACTGAACTACTGCCTTTTATTGTTAGTATCTTGCATCTCACCAAAAATCCCATATATCTACTTGACATTAGAAAAGGAAACTTCAGTCTTGATAAATGACATTATCAAATAATCCTTTCAAAGCTATTTGCTGTTGAGAGAGGATTACACAGCCTACATTATTCCAAGCTTTCAGTGTATTTCCCGACGGAAAAAAAAATGGCTTCAGTGAGTTACGGGAACTGGTGCCTTGCCTTTACGCAACGTTGCAGAATCAGTTCAGACCACTAAGCCGGACACAGAACCATGACAACCATGTCATGTCTTTTGGGATCTGATGAGCCGTTGAAAATGTGGATGTTTAATCTTTAACCTAGAGCAAATGGCACAAGTACATATCTGCTATAAAGCATAGCTGAACGCTTTTAACGTGACATTGTTACATTGCCATGTGGTGGTGCTAAGTAATAAACACTGTATGTCAAGTATTGTTTACGTGACATATTCATGCATATAAACGACCTTTCATATGATTGGAATTGCTGCTTCAAAAAAGTTAGGAATCAATCAAACATAATATATAAAATCATTCTAATATGATGCTAGCATTATGCAACTTCAAATGTTTCATTTGTAGGATGCTGTAAAATAAAAAAATATATTTAAGATGTGTCCCAAATGATGTACAGTGCTGTAGATGCTCCCAAAATGACAGAGAAAGCTCAATACCATTGAAAATCATGTTGTAATAAAATTAAATTCCAGAATGCCTTGTTTTTGGAAAGCGGTAATCAGATCTCGAGGCGGATACTTACATTTTAGGTGAATGCAGTATCATTTTTATTATACTGTAATACTAAACAATACCAAATAAACATCTAAATATACATTTTGATGTCTGGTTTATATTATTTAGATCTACAGTGTATATGTTTTTAGTAAATATAATAATTAATGTTAAATAAAATAAGACAGAAGATTCAAAACTTGTATACTGTAGTGTAGCTTAGCAATGATTAGATGTCCTTAGCTATAGTAGGCACTTAACTGAAGTCTTTATTAAACAGTACAGTTGTGTGTTATTTGCCACAAATCAGTCTGTTTCTATGCATTTTCAGGCAGCCATGCAGACATTTGAAGCGAAGGAGCAGGATGTGTACACTAACGGCAGCACTGGCCATATGAACGGCAAAGAAATTACCAAGATGCGCGAGGTGGCCTTCGAGAAGCATCCATCAGAACCAATGGTACTGTCAGTTAGAATACTCCAGCCAATATGAAGCAGGGTAGTAACGTTTTATTCTAGCTATGTTTTCGTTAATCCAAAAAGCTCATATTTTTGTCTCATCTTCTTGCTTTCCTCAGGGTGTTACATTAAAACTAAATGAGAAACAGAAGTGTATGGTGGCAAGAATATTACACGGTGGGATGATCCACAGACAAGGTGCGTGGTGCTTGATTTAGATCCTGTAACTGCATTTAGTTACATTTATTCATTTGGCAGATGTTTTTATCCAAAGTGACTCAGAACTGAGGCAGAGTATAATCTAAGGATAAAGAGTTTCCACCGATTGAGCAAAAACAAGCGCAAGATAGCTGTAGGAAGAACATAGAGAGCTGAACTAAATACAAAGGTTGGAGTAAGTGCTAGTAGGAGCGAGACAAAAAAACTAACCATGAAGCAATGAGCCAATGATGCAAACTGCAGTTACATATTGCAGTTACATATTGCAAGTTAAATCAACTTGCAATAAAGCAGTACACATAACTACAAACAACAAGGATCAAAAACCTAAACCTCTAACTAATTATGGTTTAGTACAAGAAATATTAGGGGTTTGTGAAAAGGTGTCTTGGTGGGTTTGATCTATTCTGTAATGAATGCTAAAGGCTCTGCCATTGGCATGATGTGTGTTTGTGTTGTAGGTTCAATACACGAAGGAGATGAAATTGCTGAGATTAATGGCAAAAGTGCTGCGAATCAGAGTGTCGACCAACTGCAAAAGATTTTGGCAAGTATTTGTCCTAAAGCTGGCAATAATATAAGGGTGATCCCTGTACATATGTTCTTAGTGATTGAAAGTTTTAAATTTATTTAAATGTTGTCATTGTTGTAGAAAGACACAGATGGCATTGTCACTTTGAAAATCATCCCCAATCAGCAAAGTCGATCAATGGTTTGTGAGGTAAGCAAAACCTTAAATGGCTTGTATTGAATTAATATTTGAGGGTTTTTTTTCTCATTTGGGTGTGAAAAGGCGCTATACAAGTAAAAGTTATGATGATGAGGATTATTATTATTATATATTTTTTATTTTGTTTATTTTTTTATTTAGGCTTTTTATTAAGATTTAAAGCATCATTTGGTTTCCTTAAATCAAGCCTCTAACTTCTTGTTCAATATGAATTCCAGTTCGATATGACTGGTGTTGAATCTTATACTTATAAATCTCTCTGTTTCACAACACTGTCCTTAAAATGAAAGTAACTGTTGCATTACACATGGTTTGTTTTTATTAGGGGAATCCTGTAATCCTCTGACTCAGGTGACTATTTGGTCATTGGGCACCAATAGTGGCTAACCGTAGAAAATCCCATTTCCCCATTAAACCCGTTATTGTTTTTTGCTAACAAGGCTTTTAAATTGTGATTTCACTTTTTTAAAACTCCTCACATAGTTAACACAACAGCACTCTTTTTCATTGCCTTGACACAAAATACATTTAGTGAACACAGTTAAAAAAATTCCTGCATTCATTTCTCACTCAGTCATCAACAAAACTGTGTATTTCTACATATTTACAGTTTGCATGCTCTATTTCAAAACTGATTTTTTTTTATTTTAATTTAGGTGTAGCTCAATGTGGCATTGGAAATTGTGTTCCTATCACTTGAAATGGCTTGTTCATTTGTCATAGCTTGTTCATGTTACATATACAGTGGTAAATTCCATATAATAATAGTATATTCCTTATGTGCCGTTCTATGTTGTAAAGGGGGGGAGCTATTAATTTTTAGAACAATTAACCTAGTATGATATAACATAGGGACCATAAAATGATTTACTACTTAAAAGCTTGCACTTAAATAAACTAGTGCAACAAGTATAATGCCTTGCTATCGTTGACAAAGTATTAATGTTAGTAGAAAGAGGTTTGTTTGAATGACTGTTGTGCCAAGTTGTGTTAATGCTGAGAGATGTATGAAAAGTTATGAAGACGGAGATTAAAAATTGGCATTGAAAAATGCTTGTTAGCTAACATAAACAAATTCTTTCTGTTCTTCTGTCATCTGCTGGTCCCATTGTGTCACAAAACTGATCATTCATTTAGGGAGTAAATGTGTAAAAAAAGAAAGAAAAAGAAGTGTTTATTTGATGCAGTGGCAGGAGTCAAATTTATCAGCATAACAAGCACAAATAAGCCATTCATTATTTACCTGGATAGTATGCATCTAAAACCTTATGGTGAATGGTATAGCTTCTTTAAAAGCATATTCCACACTTTGCTCTTTTCTGTTCTGCTTTTTATGTTCGCCGTCCATCAATAAAGATTAGTCTCACTGCTATTTTCAGTCCAGTCACAGTGACTATATTGTTTTCCCGTGTGTGCTAAAAACAAAAGACCCTGAGTTTTCCTTTGTCAATTGTGACTTTTCCTAACTGAGTGGAAAGAGGACAAAAGAAATACTCAGGCCACCGCGAATGGAGGCATAACTAGAAACATTTCCATTCAAGTGTAAAATTTAGTTTAAGCTAAATTTTTGAGAAGTCGACAAAAGAACATGCAAAATGTTGTGTGTTTCCATAAACATGTCGGTATTGTGTTATCCAAAATAATATCATAGTTGTAATTGGGTTGGAGGAATGAGCCACAGTACTAGCTATTGTATAAATATTCTAATTAAAGAGAGAATGGATCAAATCCTGCATAATATATAAATCACCCCCCACATATTCTCCTGCAACATCAGCTTTCAAGCCTCTTGCATTGTCATTCAGGTTTTATTCACTAATTCAAAATTTTCATACAAACAGTTGGATGGAAACCCCACTATTGATAAATGTCACAAGAACAAAATGTAGCTACTAAGCTGTTTATTGTATATGCAGTTGGTTTGCGAAGGGCTGTCTCAGTTAACTTTGGCGCCCTCTGCCACTCAACTTGTGTACAAGCTTATCTGCCAAATTTACTCAAAATTGTGAAGAACAATCTGCACAATCAAAATGTGATTAACCTCTGTGAAGCTGGCCCCCTATCAAAAAAGAAAAATAATAAAACTTATGTCATTTGTTTGTGCTGATTTGTGCTGCAAAAAATCTGTTTGTGCTGGTTTGGTTTCTAAGTCTTCTTTATAGAAGCATTCTCCATAGTTTTTTCCTTTTTTTTCTTCTTTTTAACCCAATTTTATCCCAATTAAGTCATAGCCAATTCCTACTCACTAACTAAGTCTCCCTTATCGCATACCGGCTACCAGTCTGGGAGGGTGCCTTCCCACCCAAAGTGCAGGGCCAATTATGCTTTTTTGGACTCCTGGCCATAGACGGCTGTGGCATTGTCAGGATTAGAACTCTCAAGCTCCTCTAGAGTCATCATAGATTTTTCATTGAAGTTGTATAGGTCTCGTCAGTGAGGTGCATCCACACTTGCCATTTGGAGAGACTACAGTACATGATGAATAGAGCGAAATGAGAATGTAATTGTGGGTCTCATTATGTGCTCTTGGGCGTAAAGGAATTGAAACCCCTATTATGTAATATCTATTGTTTATAAGTAAAACTCTGTTGAACATGATAGATATGTCTTTGTATAGGTGAATTTCTAGGTTTCTTTATTATACTGCAAACTTATATGACTGTAGTGTACAAGAGTCTTAACAGTCCTAACAAGGCTATGTTTTTACTTTTCCCCATGTTTACAGGTCATTATAGGTGGTCAGCTGCCACTGACTAAAAGATTGTTAGCTTATTAATACTTTACTATTACTATTAATTAATTAATAATATTGTTAATACTCAAGTAATTGAGCACAACTATGCCAGATATGTTAAGTAATCTGCAGCTGCCGTTTCTCTCACTGCAGACATACATGAGGGCTCAGTTTGATTATGACCCTGCCAAGGACGAGCTCATCCCATGTAAAGAGGCCGGCCTTAAATTTAAAACTGGCGACATCATCCAGATCATCAATAAGAAGGATCCGAACTGGTGGCAGGGCAGAGTGGACAGTTCAGGCAAAGACTTTGCAGGGCTCATTCCGTCCCCAGAGCTTCAGGAATGGTATGGCCTAATCTAATGGCTGCCCTCTTTACTAACTTTAATTTACTAATTTACTCAACTTAGGTCAGGTAGAATCTAAACTGACTGATCTTTCATTAGCTTGCTATTTATCCCAATTAAAGTTAATTATGATGTCTTGATTCCTGAAATAGTTATTCCTTTGCTTTATTTACACTTTTATCTTAAAATAAAAGGCGTGTGGCTAGCAAAAGTAAGAACACTGGTGAAGCCAGTCAGTCGTGCAGTCCTTTTGGCAAAAAGAAGAAATGTAAAGACAAGTACCTGGCCAAACACAGCTCTAGTAAGTAACACATCCCCTCTTATATGGACTTTCTACCACAATTATAAATCTTAGGTGGACTTAAAGACAATCTGCTTTTTTTTTTTTTTTCCAGTCTTTGATCAGCTTGATGTCATTTCTTATGAAGAGGTCGTGCAGCTCCCTGCCTTCAATCGAAAAACCCTGGTACTCATTGGTAAGTATAGTAAAGAAGAGGGCCTGAAAATATCCAGAGTATGTAGCACTGATCTGTTCTTTTTGCTAAATTGCACTAAGCATTCATTTTTCTGTTACTTTAATACTACTTTATCAGCAAGGACAATACTACTTTATTATCCAAGTCATAATACCTATCCTGATGTTTATTTAAGGGGTTCTGTGTTTTTATACTTTGTATAGGTGCACCTGGCGTGGGAAGGAGTCACATAAAAAGTTCGCTGCTGACCAAATACCCGGAAAAATTTGCCTACCCTGCACCTCGTAAGTACTTTATATAGAACTATATTTTGGAGAGCTGTAATTGTTTGTGATTCTGGATTTGGTCAAAAAAACCTACAAAGCCTTAGGTACAGCCACAAAACTATAGAAACACTTTAAACATGACTTTTATTGGTGAGTTTTACAAGGCCAGAATCGAGCTCTTAAGGCACAAGTGGGATCCTCACATGCATACATCGCGCCGATGGGACAATGCACGTGTAGGATGTATAATGTGATAACTCAAAGGTTTGCAAGAGGTCATATGTGCCTTTATGTGATGGTAAATCTGAACTCTTCAGGATTTTGTGTTTAACTTGTAAAATAACAATCTAATTGGCATGAACTTTTCTCTATATACTTATCCACACCAACTTATGCCACTTTAGTACTTCCTTACCTCCTGATTAATATTATCAGGATGGATATACACAGATGTTATTCCTTAGTCAATGATGACGTATTAGTCCATTTTAAGATTATTGGTGTTCCTTCATTTTAATCAGTTTTCAAGGTCTCTGTATCACAAGGCTGACAGAATTGATCATTGTAAAATATTTTGTAAACAGCCTAACACAACTTGTCTAAATTCAACCAGACACTACCAGACCTCCAAGGAAAGATGAAGAGAATGGCCAGGAATATTACTTCATTTCCAATGAAGAGATGACCAAATGCATTGTGGGGAATGAGCTCCTGGAGTATGGTAGTTTTCAGGGCAACATGTTTGGCACAAAGATTGAGACCATCCAGAAGATCCATGAGCAAGGCAAGATTGCACTGCTGGATGTAGAACCTCAGGTAAGCCAAAGGTTTTACACCCTTAGAAAAAAGGTTCTTTGCATGGGTAACAGTTCTAGCTTTTTAAAAAGGTTCTACTTGGAACCTTTTCTGAAAGGAAAACCCCTCTGTTGTAGGGTTCTTCATAGAACCCTTAAGGATTCCCTTTATAGGAACAAGCTATCGAACCCTTTAGGGTGCTAGATGGAACCTTTTTTTAGAGTAGAGATAGATGACTTTAAAACATCTCTGATGTCTTGTAGTAGTGTGTCTAGGTGACTGGACCTGTGGTATAACCTTCTGCACTCATGCGAGGAACTTCATTTCTGAGAACAGTAACCTTGACTTACTAATACGAGTCATTCGTATTATAACCTGGATGGCTGAAAACCCTGCCTTAGAACCCTTTAACATTTAGATGTACGAGAAGAATTTTAAGTTTAACATCTACTAGTTAGATATACAGTCAGCTCCAGAATTATTGGCACCCTTGGTAAAGATGGGTGAATTTGATCTTACATTGATATGAGAGAAATCTAACCTTTAATTAAAGTACATTTATTCTAAGAAAATAAAAAACCGTTATCCAAAAATGGCACTCCTAGAAATTCTTATGAACAAATTGTAACTGAAGCACGTTCCCATTTATATTTTACTTTGTTCATCTGAGTGTTTAGGAACTCTTAATCCATGACTTCCTGTTTCACTGGGGTATAAGTATGAGGTGACACAGAGGCCAAATTCCCTCAGTCATTCATCAACATGAGGGAAAATTAGAGAATACACAAATTAAATGAGACAAAAGTGTGTTGACCTTCATAAATCAGGCAATGGCTATTAAAAAAAAAAAAAGCTACACACCTAAAAATGCCCATATCCCCTGTTAGGGCAATAATTAAGAAGTTTAAAACAACTGGAGCTGTAATGAACCAGCCTCGAAGAGAACGCAAGGGTATTTTTCACCCACGGTATTGGTGATGGTATTTTTTCAACCATTCTCGTGGAGAATGGTTAGAGGTGCCAATAATTGTGGTTTTCTTAAAATACATTTACTTCAATTGAAGGTTAGATTTCTCATATTTTCAGTGTGAGATTAAGATAATTAACCACAAACAAAAAAATTCATAACCTTTTTTACCCATCTTTACCAAGGGTGCCAATAATTGTGGCGCTGACTGTATGGTCAAAGTAGATTTCAACCTAATTCTGTTTTCGCACATGTTCTTAAAGATGATTCTTGAATGGATCCGATTTTCTTTCAGACCCTGAAACTCCTCAGAACGGCCGATTTTGCTCCTCTTGTCGTGTTCATAGCTCCAACCAACACTGGCAACCAGGTCAGTCAATTATTCAGTTCCATTTTGTTATTTGGTAAAACTCCACTTCAAAGCAATAAAGGTTACACAAAAAAATTACCTTAATCATCTAGTACCAAAGGATGTAATTTTAAGCCAATCATTGAAAGCTAGAAGTTCTCCTGTGCACATGTAGTCCATTTTTTCCACCCACAGTCAGAGGCCCTGCAAGCCATCCAAAAGGAATCGGACAGCATTTTCACTAGCTACCGCCCCTTCTTCGATTTGATCCTCGTGAACAACGACGTGGACGAGAGTGTGAAAGGCGTGGAAGCAGCCTTGGAGAGAGCCTCCTCTAGCCCGCAGTGGGTTCCCGTGTCCTGGGTCTACTGATGCTCACTCTACCCTTCAGCAAATTCACCCTCATTTCAAATCAAAGAACCTTTGCTATTATAAACCAGGTGCAATACCAAGTCACAAGACTAAGCTTGAGTTGTCTCAGCAGGTCCAGGCTGCTAGCCCTAGCTAACAAGTATTTAAAGTGATTTTATTAAAGCAATAAATTTGAGTCTTTTTCCTTATTAAATATGAATCAAGTTTCACAAAAATAAGAGCACTATGAAGTGCCAGTAAACATCAGGTAGGTGTAGGATAAACGATGCAAATAGGACCACTACTGTGATAAACACCACTTTGTTCAACAAGGTTTGATTTGTTCTGTTGTATTATTGTTATACAAAGTGCCATGAAACTCCACCACGTTTACATTTGCTGTATTAAAAACAGGAAAACTATGTGGACCGCTTGTCCAGACTTATGGTGACTTTTCAGCTGTTTGATGTGCATCATTGTAGATGTAGCTCATGAGGTATTGCACTTTTGAAATTAACTGAATAAATAATTTAAAAAACCCACGAGGAAGCTTAACCATTCTTGTACTGAAAGACGACACAGTGCACACATGTAGAAAAAAAATCTTGTTTGATCAAACTCATCTGTTTTAGGATTACAATTTGATCCTCTTCTATATACAAAATAAAATAGCATTACATTCTTTGACATACACACAAGTCAGAAGACAAGAGTTTCACACTGGAAATAAAGTATGCCTTCCCAAAAAAAAATGGGGTGTGGGGAAATAAACAAAAAAGCCATTTATTACATCCATGGCTTTAAAAAAATAAAAAGTTTTGAAAGTACACCATCCAGCTTTATTTACACAATTTATGACATTTTGATCCACAACTGTGATGCGAGGGGATGTTGAATGCATGTTCAGAATAATCAAACTGCAGAACACAATATTAACAAAAGGACACTGCTTCCAGGTTTTGTAAATCTAAACCATACAGACCCAATCGATATACAGGCACCTAAGGATCAAAACTGCATGACACCAATGCAAAAAACTGAGAATGACTTTAGGCGCATCAAACCCATCCTTAAAAATCAACCGGCACTTGGTTGACAGCAACACTGAAACATGATTGGGCGAGAGGAGCAGGGTCCTGTTTTGGGCTGATCTCAGGTGGTCAACTTTACCTTATTCTGACTTTGGGTGGTTAACAGTCTATTGAATTGTTTACGTTCAGTCCGAAACAGCTTCAGCCTCTTTCGCCTTCTTTTTCTTTTTCTTCTTTTTTGCGCTCTCTGTGACCTGTGGAGGGTTAAAAATAAAATAAAATAAAGTTAAAAAGGTGATGTTGGGGCACTATAGTTGCAACAAATGCATGCATTTTAAGCACATAACAATTGTAGAAGATGCCTGCAGTCACAATGAAAAGGTGGAAGTAACATGCAACACCATTCATTTTCTATATTCTCCATTATTTGGTGACAAATTATTTGCGTAATACTCAAGAACTATTGAATACCAACACACCTGGACATCTGCCTTCTAAAACAGTTTAGCTCTAATCTACTAAAGGCTTCAGAAACTTTTGATTAGCTAGATCACACACTTTGGATTTGGATTTTGAGTGAACACTAAACTGAAGTGCATCTCTTGAAGCAACAGGACCCATTGGGCTTTCTGAAACCCTCAGAAGAGCTCACCTCAGCTTCCCCTTCTACTGTTGCTTCCTCAGTGGCTTCAGCTGCTTCTGAGGTTTCCTCAGCCAGCTTCATTTTCTTTTCTTTCTTCTTTTTCTTCTTCTCTTTCTTGATCTCATCTGCCTTTGGGGTTGTAGGTGCCGCGTCACCCTCGCTTCCACTCTCATCCCGTTTTCTCTGCAGGCAAGAGATTAGCAAAAAATTAATCCAAACAAATATTACACACCACAAAATAAATTAGCTAGACTAAAGTAACAAGCCATTAGGAAAGCTGACTGTTCACCTTCGCTCCTGCCTGACTAGCATCACCATCTTCAGCGGGTGCTGCTGCTTTAGTCTTGGGTTTACTGCTGAAAAAATAAAAGAAAAAATAAAATACCCAGGGCAACTAGTAGTCAGAATGAGAACAGCAATTGCACAAAATGGACAGCTACAATAAAGCTTCCCTGGATATTGATAATCCATCCATTGCATGTACAATTTGAGGCCATGTGGTTCTGGCACATACAGAACATCAGAACTTGACAAAACCAGACATTATTAAAGACTGTCCCTTTTAGACATGTCCATAGAACTCAAGGGCCTGCCGTACATACTGCAGACAGAGCTGACATGAGTTCTGCGTGTTGATGTAGCAGACAGACTCCCTCTAGAGTCACAGCAGGCTAAAAAGGGATAACAGTCTGCAAAATTGGTGTACAACAACCACGTTCAGCAATACCAGAGCAGCTATGAGATTACACGCTTCTCCAATCAATCTGAAAGATGCACCCAGCCAATACTTGGATTAAGGACTTGATCCTAATAGGAGAGTGAAGTATACCTGTAGTCCACATAGCTCTCCTTCCAGTCTGCTGGAGTGCTGCCGTTCGGCTTGCCATGTTTATCTAGCAGGCCTTTCTGGATCAACATTTTCTTCTGACTAGCCTGAAATGGTCAGGTAGGTTATTGTATTATTTGGGTAGCACATTAAGAATTGTCAAGTTTTGGCACTTGCAGCACTACTGCACATTCAAAGTGATCTGCATGACTTAAAACATTAATAGGAAGATTTAGAACTCTGCCAACAGGGTTTTTTTTAAAACATGTACAAGAGGGGATATAACTTTTTGGTTTGCCTTACCTTTGGCCCTAAACCCCATTTGCGGGGGTACGTGTCCCTTTCCATGATGACTCTCTTGATCTTGGCCACAATGCCGTGGTCGCATGTGGAGATGACCGCTGTCGTCATCAGCGCTACAGCTGCAAACCAAAGGATTTTTATTTACAAACTACTCATTTTCATTGAACAAAGGTCAGCAATAACCACAGCCATCAGCCTTGGGTGATAGATACAAAGTCATCTTCGCACAGAGTGCTAATGCAGTCTAGATAGCATCATGTGGCTTTGATTAGAGTTACGAGTTGGGTAACTTTATTTGAAGATTACCTGTGCAAATGGCCTCTCCTTTAGTTGTAATGACGACAATGTCTTGATTCAGCTCTATGCCATCTTCATACCTCAAAACACCCGGTAACATGATTTTAGCACCGTAGCAGATGGCATTGACCTGAGGAAGGAAAAACATGCAGCATGTCAATTACATTATACCCAGAATGTACAATAGCACCTACATCACATGTGCTTACACCCACACTCAGGCTGGAAAACACATACCGCGCTGTCCTTCATGACTATCCTCTTGTGACTGACGAGCAGCTTCTCCAGAGGGTAGATAGCTCTTCTCAGGTAGCTTTCGTCCTTGTTGTGGTCAAACTGCCACTGGGCATCCATCACGTCATGCATGGTCACCATGCAGTCCTGCAAGTAGCCATTTCAAACAGAACAAAACCATCACAGATAGCACCTCAATGGGAAGTAGAGGCCAACATTTAAAAAGAGACTGTTGGCCAAGATGTGGTAAAGCAACACCACGTCTGCTACTTTTCAATTGTTCACCTTCAGCCATCTTATGTACCAAAGATGAATTACCAGGACTGGGGAGAGAGCCCAGAACTGAACTCAACACTTTGGGTAGATGCACAATGAATCTCAAACAAGCTGGGCAATTTACCCATACTGTCCTGGTTTTTAGTGGATTGTGCTGCAGTTGGCTTTTTAGTAAAACTATAGGCTTTCTTTTGTCATTTCTCTAGTCCTGAATACATTTGCTTCCACATTGCTTAGCATGTTGCACCTTGGCCTAGAAGACACACGGTTGTCCTACTGCATGCATGTCTTGGCCGTTGGACAGAATTTCTGCTTAAATATTAAATCAAATTTTCATTACCTTTACGCATTTAAAGGTAAAAAAATAAAAAAAATCCACCTTTACATGTTCTCCTTTTAGCCACGTTAGGCAAGTCCATGTGAAAGGTTACGTATCAATTTTCTAATTAGATATTAAAAAAGGACATGTCCGGAAAGCAATATTACACGTTAGTTAACTTCCAACAGGCTCTTATTAGTCACTTTCTGCAGCTGAATAAAGGCGTTAAAATGGCGTTCTATTGGGGAGATAGTGCACTACATACAGATGGGCGACAAATTAAAAGGAAAAGCCTGAATGAGTAGAAAAACTCAGATGAGTTCAGATGCACAGCATGATATAATTGAGCAATAAACATCCCATCATGCACAAAAATGCTGAGCAGGCCCATTTGACCTCGATTTTAGATCAAGATGGCAAGAGGAAAAGATCCAAATGACTTTGAAAGAGAGTTCATTATAAAGAATGAACTGATCGACTGATCACAAAGACTGATCGACTGGCTAGTGTTTCAATAGGAACAGTGACCTCTGCATTTAGATTTACGGGAAGGACATTGAATGACCGTGATGCTCAGTGGTGCAAAACCCATAGGCACTGGTCTACAGAGATGTGGAAAAAAGTAATAGTCAGATGAGTCATCCTTCCCCATATTCTCAACAAGTGGGCGAGTACATGTGTGGCATGGTGACCCTTTATGATGGCTTTCCCATCTGCATGTTCTTGCCATTTAGGATTCGCCCTGACTGTTGGATGAGCTAATAAACATTTATTCCCGCGTGAGGACGAGTCGAAGCTGACTGATTATGTGGATCCCAGGTAGCTCATGAAATGTAAAATCTAAAACAGACCAACGACAAAATACTTTGTTTGATTGATTTTTAGTTTACCCACAGTAAAGTCTCTTCGTGATTTGTTTATGATATGAACACGCTACTGGTAATGTTAATTTAAAATTACAGGCTCATTATTCAAATACCAAATCTTAAGTAATTAAAATTCCAATGTAAGGTAAAAGGAGATTTGCAAAAAGCAAAAGCCCTAGTGTGTACGTGTATACAGACAGGATTACAAAAATGGACTCAACTTGCTGAAAATGAACCACCCAGTAAACTTTAACATACCTTTTCACCCAACACTCCAGAGCGGACCCTCCTGAGCTCCTGCATCTGGCCACCAACTCCCAGCAGCAGCCCCAGGTGAACACACAGCGTTCTGATATATGTGCCTGCCTCACAGCTCACCCAGAAAATACCTGCATTAACAATCACAGCATGAAGAGAGAGGGGGAAAAAAACGGTTTCAGGGGCTGCTCTTAGTCCACACAAGAGGTGAGAAGTCGAATTAAAAACACTGAAGCCATCAGTCTTGGGTGATAGATAGCTGGTCATCTTTGCACAAAAATGCTAATGCAATCTATATGTCATCATGTGGCTTTCCCCTGAATAATACAATAGCAAGCATTAAAGCAGGCAGAAATAATGTAGCTAGTTTTTTTACCAAGTCTTTTTTCCGAGTCATATTCAATGAGCTTGCTCTCATAGATGGTCCTCACTCGTAATTGTCGCTTCACTGCAGCGATGAGAGGAGGCCTCTGGAACAGCGCTCCAGTGAGACACTCCAGACCCTACGGGATAACCACAGATCAATTCAAACTACATTTCCCAGAATTCCGGCAATCAGTCAATATACTATAAAATGCAGTACGAGATCAGTCCCATCAATTCTTCCTTTGTGAATCCTGGCCTTCCAAACCGGCAAGGACCTCCAGCATCAGCCACAACAGCAGAACACTGAAGCAGCGATGAGGAGGATAGCGGAGAGGAGAGCCTGGACGCACTCAGAGAATGGATAAACAGGTTCATCATGTCACATACTACATGGTGCCCTTATAAAAACATACTGAAACTTACCCTTGCAAGCTGATGCTCACTCTCTATTGCATTGTGCAGCCGTACTATGCCCACATACTCTTTGCCTGAAACACACGGCACAAGAGTACTGAGGAAAGGCCACTGGTTTTACTGGGTGAGGTCATGCTCACAAAATAAAGCAGGTTTTAAAGCACAGAACAGCTCTAGGCTGATCTAATCAGTTTGGTATACTGAAGTCAAATAGATTGACAAGTAGCAGTGAATCAAGGCAATTGAACGTATGCTATAATTTTAGACAATTTGTAAGTTCAGTTCTACTGAATGGATCCCACCAGTCAATGAAGGTCCTCAGTCAGAGATAGAGTGCACAGAAAGTGACTGATCAGAGATCAGGACTTACCAGCACTCTGCTGAGACTTGACCAATCGTGTGGCTCTGTCGATGCACACGATTAGACAGCCTGTGACCTTCGGGTCCAGCGTGCCACTGTGGCCCGTCTTATCCACGCGCAGGATCCGCTTGACCCAGGCTACCACTTCATGAGAAGACGGATTTGCAGGCTTGTCCAGGTTAATGAAACCAGATCTGGACAGAAAAATAAACGTTACAACAAAATTAAGCTGGAACCAAAGTCAGCAAGTCGACATCAATGATGTGATTTGGTTAGTAGCCATCAGTCTTGGGTGATAGATAGGTGGTCATCTTCGCACAGAGCACTAATGTTGTCTATATAGCATCATATGGCTTTGCACAAAACATGGTGAAAGGTTAGACAGACAGACTAGTTTACCTGACGTAATCATGAATGTCCCTCTTCAGAGGATTTGAGCCATGTGGCAGAGGTGTGTAGTGTGCTGTCCTGATGTTAAGCTTGTCAAAGTTCTATACGGTAAAACAAAAATTAAAAAGACATTACCAACAGATTCCACATTAAGTTCACACAATAAAAACCACCCAAAATAAAATGGGAAGTTTGTGGAAAACCAAAAAGTTAACACATTTCTTATTTCATTGTTGGAACAGTATTCAAATGTTTAATATCTACATATTCGAAAGTGAAAAATCCACATTTCAATGTTTAAGATCCAATGTTCTATTTTAAAATGGTGCGCTGTTACGCATTTTCAAACCTTTTTGTCCAAACTTACTGAAAGTAGCAAAGTATATAATAAAATATATTTTATTTATACTACACCGTAAGGTATTGCCCTAAAATTATTACATAAAATAAATTAATTTCCAACAGACTCTTAGTCACTCTTTGTGGCTGAATCTCAAATTGCATTCTTTTGGGTATATAGTGTTAGGTTAGGCCCCGTTTACACCTGGTATTAACATGCGGCTCAAGGTGATCAAACCACAAGGGGTCATGTGTAAACGGCTATGCTATGAGACGGCTGACCACTTGTGATCCGATCACTCGAGACATGTGAATACCAGGTGTAAAAGGGGCCATATCATGGTCAAGTAGGTTTTTATTGTCATTCCTCCATATACCTCGTATACATTGAAATGAAATGTCGTTTCTACAGGACCATGGTGCAACACGCAACAAGTGGGCATGAATAGAAAACTGAGATTCGGCATAACGGCATATGTAATAAACCCATAGTGCAGTGCTACTGTTAATGTTCATTCTGTCTATGGTAGTATAACATTTTAGGCTAATCAATACCCAAGTGAATTTGAATACAAGTCTTCTGTAATTAAAATTCCAATGCAATTTTTAAGAAAGTTTAAAACCCTAGTTATCATCCATCAAGTTTACTTCAATGCAGTTTCGAAGTTAAACAGTTAGTTCTTTTTTCTACAGTTAGACTCTGAAGCTTACAGAAGCAAGCATGTGATCAGACACGTCCGTTCGTCTTGGTTGGGGCCAGTCTGGTCCCTCTGCACTGGGTGGCCTGAACCTCCTACCCACTGAAACAGCAGAAAACTAGACCAGTGGAGGACGAACAGGCTGCCAAAACCCCCACAGCCCAGAACGGACTGAAGGGGCTGCGGAGAGTCAACTAGCCACACTCAGAGAATGGATGAACACGTTCATCATTTCACACGTTGGGTTGTCCTGCACAGAGCTGAAAGAGTTTAGACAAATAGTTTACCTTGAGCAACAAAGGCCACTGGGATGTGTCGAGCTTGGCAACCTTGGATTCCGGTTTGATGAGGAAATCGCCCGTTTCTTGGATTTCCTGTCGAGCAAAAAAAATAGCCACTTGTTAATGGAAATTGGAGAAATAGAAACAAAGACCTTTTAAAAACCACCGCCTAAGGACATCCGAACACAACCACCAGTAATCATGAACTGAAGAAATGTGTGAAGAAAAGCGCAAAAGGGGCCAATTACCCCGACTTCATCATCGGAAATCTTCTTTGCTTTCTTCTTCTCCTTCTTAGCAGAAGCAACTGAGAAGAAAAGTATGACAGGGTTACCATAAAGCATCATTCACATTCAAATTCTAAGCTGCTACAACACGCCTGATCCAAAAACTACACGTTTAAAAACAGAAAACTCAGGGCAGTGTTACCCAGGACCTCCATTTGACGTCCTACTCAGTACTATGCACTTCTGGATGTAGCCCAAAAATTGTGTTGAAAAAGGGGCTGTCTTTCATATGAGGTGTAACTCGTGAGGACACAGGATTCCAACTAATAGCAGAAGATGAACCCTCAAGCTTTTATTGCACCAATGGTTAAGGGTCTAGGCCAAAATGGGCGCAACCACGTGGCTCATGCATTCAACACGCGGTGCACGAACACTGAATTAATTCTTTTCTTTTCGTCAACAACTTTTGATCATGCACCTTCAATAATCTGCAAATGTGACTTTTTACTGGGAGAGCAAAAAAAAAAGGTGTGAAAAACAAATCAATATAATTTCGAGCTCCAGAAAGAAAAAGAAAAAAAATGCACCTCATGTAAAATGCTGGTGTAACCAAGTAATCATTCCTCGACTACGCAATAAGCTACCCATCACATATTAAACTGCTTTTATGAGAAGAAATGCTAACGAAGCTAACGCCCCGATATGTAGAAGCGCACCTACTCAACTAGCAGAAGCTTTCAAACGCTTAAAACGTGGTAACTAACCGGCTAATGTTTGATTTATTAAAGTAAACGTCTCAAAAAAAAAAAAACACCGCTGAACCTCATGCACATAGACTTCCATTTATAAAAACAAATTAAAAACCTTCTGAGGGGAAAGGGGCTTCCAGCGCGCCATGCCGCTGCCTGCTTTTATCTTAGCGCTCGTGCTTCAACTAATAATTACAAGACGTTTAAAAACATTATCTGCATCCTAAACCTTCTGGACTTCAAGCGCCCTATGTCGCTTTTCTTAAACAAGGCGTTGAAATTGCCACGGCGGTAAAAGAAAGTGTTTTAAAAAGAGTACGTGGTCTCACCGTCCGCCATCTTCTGCCTGCGCGCCTGCAGAGAGCACGTGTGAAAGTCGGCGCATGTCTATAACACGAAGCGCGGCCTCCCAAGTCTCGCGTTGTTTTTTTGGGGGTAATATCGCGATGGAACAAAAAATATTCGCGACAATTTCAGAAGGGCTGGACACACGGGGGCGCCATGTGCCAATTAAACCCGCACAACATTTGCGCCCTGCACCATTTCCGATTAAAAAATAAATAAATGCATGACTAAGTAAACGTTGCAATAAATCAATACAATAATGGACAATGAAATAATAAACAATTCAAATATCTATCCATTTTCTGTCCCACATTTATTGTTTGTTTGTTTGTTTGTTTGTTTGTTTGTTATATCCAAGTTCAAGTTCAAGTTCAAGTTCAAGTTCAAGTAGGTTTTTATTGTCATTCCTCCATATACCTCGTATATATCCATACTAGCTAGATAAGTATTCAAGGTCCCCAGGCCATTTCGTTTCAATTTATTGAAGTCTTGGACAACTCGGAGAGCGCAAGCAATCTTTCTCCTGTTGTCCCGAATTGAAGTAAGAGCGTAAAACAATTCAATAAAAGTTCAAGTTCAAGTTCAAGTAGGTTTTTTATTGTCATTCCTCCATATACCTCAAGAGGTGTGTGTGACTATCTAAGGTGTGTGCTGATAAGGGGTCTTAAAAAGAGTTCAACTTAAAAAAAAGTTTCAAGTGCCTTATACCACGAGCAACAAGTATGCATGACTTAATCAGAAGGCTGTCTTACCCAGTGAACCTGTCCTACGCTGAGTACAAGCGGTTGTTGCATTTTGGATATTCGTAGCTGATATATGAATGAAATATATGCAGGATGGCTCTAAAATAAAGTGGCAATTGTCTCTTTTTGCAATCAAAGAGAGAGAGTGGCGAGTTGATTATTTATCATCAGTTATAAACATGAGTTTAATCATGAACAGAATCACGGTTTAAGTGTGGAGAAAGCAGCTGTAAATTATATCTCCATATTCAAAAACATAAGAGGAACAGTCCCTCTATGGCTCTTTTTTCTATATAACATAGAAGCTTTGCTTCTGTATAAACAGTTGTATACAGTTTTACAGCCTTATGTTTAACATATCATTTAAATGGGCGTTCATTAACAAGCCAAATGCCAATGTATTTGTAATACGGAACACAATAAATAGTCGTGCCATTTAAAGTACAAATATGGGTATTGATGTACTCAAGGTTTCTGTCATTGAAGAATGGAATACCTTTTTTTTTCGGTCAAGTTTGAGGTTTAGAAGTACCTTTAAGCATTATTAAAAGTGACTTCAAGGCTCTGAATTGATAATTGAATTGAACCAGACGAACAGTATAGTTTCGTCTGCAAATAATTTATTACAAGCACTTAACATCAAAGATTTTTGTAAAGTCAATAAAAAGGGCCACTCAAGACAATATGGGTGTTATAGTCTCTGTATATAAAGACGGTGAGAGTTTGGAAAAAAAAAAGGATCTAGGTTATCTGCATCAAGTGACATAGCATTCATTTACAGAGTAAAAAGGGGCAATAAGAAAAGGGGTTCTTATTCTCACATGCTGCTTCTTGTCAGAAATTCCAAGGCTAAACAGGTGAAGCTGAAGCATGTACTAGACTCTTAAAATCTTTAGTGTGCTCTCATGCAAACAAGGTAGGTATCAATACAAGTCACACTGTAGTGTGACTAGAGAGTAGAGGAGGGGGCTCAGCACACAGCCCTGAGGGTCTCCAGGGTTAACATTGATGAATTAGTGATGACAAGTCTGATGTTCTGTTAGATCAATAATTCAGTACCTCCAGGTTGCAATTGTGCTGAATGAAGCCAGTGCAACTCGCATTCAAGGCACTGGAATGTACTAATTCCAATGTTTCTGTTTTTTTGTAACCTAAGTTTCCAAAGTAAGATTATGCCCAATGTCTTTTTTCCTCATTTCCACAAACTTCAAATAATTAAATGAACGCAAGAAACATTTTCCCACTAACACAAGATATAGTAATGATAATGAGACAACTTATCAGTGAGACAATAACACAAATGAAAAATCTGTAAAACTATGCCTTTATTTGTAAGGGGTGATATTGAGGCATTTTGTGCATAACAGTAGATTACTGAGAGAACAATGAAGTGCCTGTAGCAATGCAAATCCACATGCCAATTTTTGGCATTGCCACTAAAACAGTTTACAGTTTCTTTCATTTACCCTGTGGTGAGCAATGCTCCACACTAATCATAACTGGGAAGGCACCATAATCAAGCACCCCTAATTAGGAGCACTTAAAAGTGCAGTTTGTTGAAATAAGCATGCCATCATTATTATTAAGCCCATTTGTTTTTACAGTGGAGAAAATTTAAAACTAACCCCTTAAACTCATGGCTTATGATTAAGTTATTCATCTCAATATTATATTGACAGCATATTATTCAGTAATTACTATGAATTATTCAGTAACTACAGTGAAACGAATAGGAAATGTATGCCTGGGAGTGTATGGGAGTGTAAGGGGTTAACTATATAAAAGGTAAAAAATTCACTGTAATCCCTGTAATGATTCAAAAGACATTTTGAACCTGGATTCATGCTTGTGACTATTTTTCAGCTACTGTTGAAGTAGATCCTCGAATGGCTTAAGATTGAGCGCAGTTGTGCAGCACATTCTATAATCCAACATTTCCCAAAATATGCATGTTTGATTGTCCTTGCAAAACCTAATTTCTATAAGCTGTAGACATTTTAAAAATCTTAGAATGTTTAAGGGTTCCCCTAAAAGAACAAGCTAAAGAACCCTTTAGGTGTACTATATTTATTTGCTGCTTTCTTTTATAAAAGACTGCAATATATTAACATAAAACCAAGGTCTGCCCATCTAACCCTTTCTGAAATATATTGCAAGACCCTACAACGGATTTTGAGAACAGCTGAGAAGATCATCGGAGTCTCTCTACCCACCATCAACACCATCTACCACAAGCGCTGCATCCGCAAGGCCACCAG
>JAOUQW010000019.1:16459577-16480759 GCA_028565825.1 Olivaichthys viedmensis | reverse complement strand
GATGATCTGAAACTAAATGGAGTTTATATCACTGATAAACACTGATTCCACACTTTTGAACGCTAGTGTGTATTTACATTTACATTTAGTGATTTAGCATACGCTCTTATCCAGAGCTCCAAGCACCCTGAGAATCTGTAAAGATTCATAACCTGAAAAACAAGAGACAAATGCTAGTTTGGACCTTGTGCTTGATGTGATGTGATCAGAGAAGTTATGAAATCACACCAAGATTCTTAACCATGTGTGTCAGATGGACTGTGAGGCTGTTGATGGTGATTGACAGGTCCAGCAGAGGGGAGGTCTTCGCCAGCAGGTAGCTCAGTTTTGTCAAGGTTGAGCTTCAGATGATGGGTCATCATCCAGGAGGAGATGTCAGAAAGTGTTTGAGTCAGTGAATCCTGAGTCAATGTTCAAATCAGTGAATCCTGAGTCAGTGGATCAGTGTTTCAATCAATGTTTGAGTCAGGGAATCCTGAGTCAGTGTTGAGTCACTAAATTCATAGTCAGTGTTTGAGTCAGAAAGGCAGTCCGATATCTTCTGAGAAACTCGGGAGGTGGATGGAGGAAAAGAGAAGTAATAAAAGCCATGAGATTTGATCACTAAACCCAGTGGTTTGGTATTAATGAAGAACAAGAGTGGCCCAAGAGCTGACCCCTGAGGGACTCCACAAGTGAGGCTGTGATGTGATAAACCTGAACCTCTCCATGCTACATGGTAAGATTGATCCTGAGGTTCTTGTCGTACCTTCAGGATCAACTGTACTGTGGATCTTATAACAGTCAGATCCACAGTGAGGGTTCTGTCCTATTCAGATGTCAGTGACGTAGGGGAAGCCCAAAACTATGCTAAATCTGGAGTGCCTAACATGTTTTGTTGAAAATAAATATATATATCATTAATAAGTCAAGGGAGAAAGAAATCCTCTAAAACATGATGTTCCTGAGCTGCTGCGAGCCACCATGGTTCAATTTGGCACAGGTTTTCGGATATACACGTGAAACGCCGTCTCAGATACATCATCCATCATTACGCTAAAACCTTAGAAAGAAACCTGACATCACACAGAGCCGATGGTAATGAGTTAGCCGCCTATCGTTAGCTAGTTAGCTAAAATAAGGGCTGGAGAACATAAATCAACAAAATACAGGGAGAACACTGATCAGGTAATAAAAATACATACACCAGAAGTGACGAGGAGTGTGAGTTTTGTTCTTCTCTCTGTCTTTTAGCCAGCTAGCTTAAGATAGTCAGCTAGCTCGCTACAGTCGGCCTCAGAGCAGCATGAAGGATTACGGCCCTGCAACCAGAGCTTATGTTTTAGCTAGATGGCTAACTTTACTATTTAGACATACTACTTAGTGTGCGGTATGTGGTTTGGGACGGGGCCTTACATTTTCTTGATTTGACTTCACATTTTAATTAGTCCATGCAGTGGAGAAGTGCGCAGCACAACCCACATTACGAAATGTTCGCAACAGCATTTTTCTACCAGAGAGGACAAAATTCCCAAATCCAACATTATTATTCAGCATTCAAGACCAAGTGGGAACTGGAAAGTTTCTGACCCTCCAACTTTCTCAAGATCTCCGACTTCTCCGAGTTGGAATTCTGTGATGTTGGAATTCAAAGCTTCATCAGGAACACTTAACAATTTCACATAGAAACTAGTTTTGGATTTGATGAACACTTTTCTTGGTCACTGCATAATTCCAGATGTGTTATTTCATAGTGTTCATGTCTTCATTATTATTCTACACTAGGAGAAATGAAGAAAAGCCTTCTGTGAGGAGGGGTGCACAAACTTTTGACTGGTAGTGTAAATTACAATGTCTGGAAACGGCATTATCTTTATTTGACTGCGGTTTCCACTTGGCGCTGAACTGATCCATGTTTATTAGGCAATCGTAATCTTTTAAAAAACATTTTTTGATATAGTTTCAACTCTTCTGTACTGCAGGTATGTGTTTTTCCTCGACCCCTGCAACATTGACATAGTGAACAGGAAAATCAAATCAGTAGCCCTGTGCGTCTCCAAATGTCCAGAGGCACAACTACAAACTTATGAAGACCTCACAAAGTTTGCAGAGACCAACAGTGAGCACTCACCTTTTTCTTAATTAACCATTTATTTCTGAACACTGGCTTGGCATCACGCTTAAATTAATATAAAAGCATAAATACATTCCCCTTGGAGGAATACCTGTCGTCCTCTTGTGTGCTGTTCCATTAGTTTATTAGTTCAGGTAAAGTTTGTTAGTTAAGCCATAAAAGGTCACAATATGTAGCTTGACTGAAAAAAATATGTAATATAGAAGATTAAATACAAAAATTACGTAATGATTGACACAAATTTCAGACAGACGTTAGATCATTGTCTTAAACAACATCCCTGGTTTCCGCCTCACACCAGCCTGAAGGTCTGACGCATTTGTGGAACAGAAAAGTCCTGTCCTGCTGAAGGAAGCGGATTTAACATGACAAGTGAAATTTAGCAGAAGTGAAATCGCCTGCAGTCTAGGAAGAAAATGCATGATTAGGTACAATCAGATTCCCATAAAAGGTGTTACTCTTTTCTCCTAAACTTATAAAAACAAGGCGAATAATCATTTCAAAGCAACTGAGTATTGCCGTCTTCAGTCAGACTGCTGATATGTTTAAGCTGAGATGAATCAAGAATAGAGGCGTGTAAAAGACCTTCACAAATTTCTCTCAGAGATAGATCCAGATATTTTAGCATCACATGTGAAACGTGTAATAATGCACACGGCCCGATGTGACTTCTGTGACTGATTGCTGTTGTTTTTCTTGTTGTTCTCAGGGTCTCTGCTGTGTTCCTATGAGCTGAACCCTGACCGTTATTCTGACGCCCCGAGCAGGGCCACGAAATGCCCCAAACTTCCAGTTCCTCCAAGGCAAACGATCATCCAGTCACAAATGACATATTACACAAAGATAATTAAGCGTGTTCATAGATTTATTGAGAAGCAAAAGTTTGCATACCCTTAGAACAAAATAAAGACGACTAATAAATTAACATTTTAAGCAACAAGACACACTGCCTTCTTCAGATCAGGGCAAAACTAGAGGGTCCCATATTAGATATTAATGTATAGTTAATAATTTCCAGAAACAGTAGTTAAGGAGAAGCAGGTAACACCTACAGTATAAGATAAGGATATGAGAAACACTAAATAAAGTACTAATAAACACTAATAAGCTGATAATGTTGCCAAATAACTACTGGATTCACTGCTTATATGAACTTATTACCTATGAATGAATGTTTAATATGTGACTCGCTGTAATGAAGTGTTACCAGAACTTTTTCTTTTGTTTAATTTTCCCGTATGTTTTAAATCGTATTGTTGGAATTCTGTTTTGTAGATAAGTTTTAAAATATAGGTACGTTTTTTATTTTTCACACACAAACCATTAGGGGATGCAAACTTTTGCACTCAACTGTATATTGAATTTTTATCAGTTCTTTGATGAATCATTGAAGAGCTCATTTTCCAGCTATGAAATTACAATAACTCCATCAAGCTCCTGAAGCAAACACACTTTTACCGTCATGTTTAATCACATAGCTGGTACATCTGGCACCACATGGCCATGACATAGCTGCACTCTGTGGCATTAAAAATATTGGCCCCCTATTTTTCGTGACCATGGCGCAAGCGTTATAGATTCTCGTTTCTTTCATGGCCTTTGGCACAGGCAGTGACGTGGTGCAGGTTAGAATGAATACGTTATCAAGAGTTCATGGTTGGGTGATAGCCAATCAAATCAGCTCCTCTCATTCCCTTTAAAAAAACAAGTGCAGCGGTGACATTTTCATAATGATGCACAATCAGATTTCAGTATTTTAGTGTAGAAATAAGCAGCTGACTGACAGAAACTTTCAGTAAATGTGTTTTCTGTCTCTCGTGGTTGCTCACATGTGAGCCTCTAGGACACAGCGTTTTATATTGGCTATAGACTAATTCCTTGTCGCTATGATGGAGATAAATTTGGCGAGTCTGGTATTTAATAAGTTTTATTCAACAGTTTATTGATTCTGTTAATTATATGATGTTTAATGTGTGTAATGACGTGTCAGCTGTCTCGTTCCCATTTTTTTTGTTTTTGTTTTTTTGTTACGGATAAAATAATTCAGTTAGTTGTATTTAGCGGTGGGACATAAATAGTAAAAATCCACAAAACCAGGTTGTAAAAATGGGACAGACTTTTAAATCCGCTTTTACAGGCAAGAAAATACTGTTTTAGCATTGTGTCTGAAAAACCCACTTTGAACCAAATACCAGTGGAGATACCACCATGCCGGCATAGTTTGAATGGCCGCTCTCTGTTCATTTCTGTTTACAAAGAAAATTATAGCAGAAAAATTGGCGTAAGCTCAACCAAATGAGCAACATTCCAGCGTTATACCAGCAAATTACACTAAACTAAACTGAAGGACATGAACACAAAATAGACTGAATGTCAAATACAGAGCAATATTACTACATTGATACTCTATTCTTTTCTCTTGCAGTAAATCTTTACCGATCTTCCACCGTTGCACTCCGGCCGATATCTCCTGCTACTCCAAGTTTGCAGAGGCACTCGTCACGTTCGTCAGCGACAACAGCATTCTGCACAGGGTCATCGCTGGGGTGATGATCTCGAAGGAGATCATTATGGGGCTCTGTTTCCTCTCACTAGGTAGCTACTCTCTCAATGTCGCCATTTAGCATTTAGAGGAAATGTATTGTTGACTTGCTGTGGTGGAGCGAATGTCAGTAAAATAAACAGGGTTCCCAACCGTCCTGAAATAGCTGGAAATTTAAAGGCATTTTCCAGTCATGTAAAAATTAAACATTGGATATTGATATTGTGGAGAAATTAAACTATCTAGATCCTCCACCCAGCGGAGTTAATCTACTTAAATGTATTCATTTGACCTTTATTTCACCAAGAGGAGCCCACTGACTTGGCCAAGAGCCATTACTGGAATTGTGACCAAATTTAGGATTTTTTTTACTTTTATGGTTGTCAAATTGTTCTTATCTTGTTTCCATACAACACTAAAAATTCGACTTGGGTCTTTGCTGTGGTCTGTGGTTGTTGTGGTGGGTGTTATTTTAACTTGACCATCATTTTGAACTAAGAGATTGAGTAAGGAGTTCTTGGATATTGTATTGTTGACCTTGATGTTAAGATGTTGGAAGATATGAGTCATTCTAAGATGACCTTCCCAGGAGCTGTCCTGGAAAAATCCTGGAATGTTTAGTGTGAACCCTGATAAAATAAGTTTTAAACGGTATGTTTAATTGTCTCTCTCTCACTGCAGTTCTGTCCATCATTTTGATGGGAGTGATCCGCTTCATCTCAGTACTTCTGGTGTGGCTCCTTACGGCCATCGTGGTACTCGGTTCTGTGGGTACGTCATTCTGAAATCATTAGTCAGACTGAGAAATAGCACCGAATAGCACATGAAAAAGAGAGTTCGATTCTTTAGTCATTTTTTACAATACAAATACAATATAGTGATATCATACACGGGATAAAATATTAGGCTAATTATTGTAATATGAAGATTTATATCAGTCTCCTGACTAGATTAGCGGCTGTGTGTAGTTAAATGCAGGTTTTTTTCTCGTCTCTCAGGTGGGACTGGGGTTCTCTGGTGGCTCTACGTGGACCAGCGGCAATCTGTGAACGCCACTCTGCCTGCTAACGAGTTAGCCGTGGCTATAGATAACCAGAAAGCTCTGCTTGTGTACGCTATAGCGGCTACAGTCTTCACGGTACCGTACTTTTCATATATCTGGGAGTCTGAACTTTTAACTGCTCTTCAACATTTAGTCACACAAACATTCAGTTTATTTAACCTTGTTGACATTGACTGCCTTTCACTAACCCATAATCACAATGGCCAAGGCCTCCGAGACAATCCCATTATTGGCATATATAAGTTTTTTAATTGTTTACTAAAAGTGTAACAGATGATTTTTCCAACATGAAAATGTATTTAATGAACATGTAAACGCATTTTTATACATATTAAAGGGATTATAAGTCATCATTTTACATTCGTTTACAGACTTGAGGGTGTCATGGTGAAATAAAAATGTGTTAAACGGGTCTTTGGAACCAACATCTTTGTCTTTTTAAAAATTAAAAATAAAAAGTCAGATGACCTCAATCTCTTCTTATTTACACGCGTACCTGTGGACCCACATTAGGACATAAATATTTCTTATATTACTAATAATTAAGATGAATATATGATGTAATTGGTATTTTAAAGACAACCTGACATCAAAACCTTTTAAAACCTTGGCCTTTTTTAAATTGTATTTCACAATTTTTACTTTGTTGGTGTTAAATTGTACACGATTCTTCAGTATCAATCACTTTAAAGACAAAATTCTTGTTTTTCTGTAATCCATCAAAATGCAATGATTTTTGCTGCCTTCTGTCTTCTGATTTCTGACATTAACCAATAATATCACGTGACAATATCACGTTTCACCACCCCTCCCAACAAACCGGTGAAAACAGTGAGCTCAAAAAAACGACGTTATGCAAATAAATTGCGTCATGATTTCTGTTTCATTTTGTCCTGAAAATAAATCCTACAATTGGATTGCTATAGATTTAAAGCAGTGATCTGGGTCAATGGAACATCGAACACAGTGTTAATAAGTGTTAATATGTTTTCATTGCTAATTTTTCACATTGACCTGTGTTTTTAATCTGTCAGGTGATCCTGCTGTTGCTGCTGTTCTTCATGAGGAAGCGAGTGGCTCTGACCATCGCTCTGTTCCGTGTGGCCAGTAAAGTGTTCGGATATCTGCCTCTGCTGGTGCTGCAGCCGTTCTGGACCTTCCTCACGCTCATGCTCTTTTGGGTTTACTGGATCACCGTGCTGCTCTTACTCGGCACAGCAGGTTTGATTTCCATGCAGAGGAGCATTTGGTGCCTAGAATCAGTTACACAACAGACAGAGATGTTCAACACTCATGATCTTGTCATTGTGGACACTTCAAAACACTTCAGGTCTTATTTACATTTTTTGACGCCGCAAACCATCATATGATTGGGGCCCTGTCCCAAATGGCAACCTAAGCCCTACGGTGTTCCTCTAAGTTTACACTTTGATGAGGTTGACTGTGTGAAAGTCCTCGGGGGTGCATAAATTAAAAAAAAAAAAGATGAGGACACAGCGTCTGTTTAACGATATCCATACAGACAGTTCCATTATGTTCTACTAGCTGTAATGTAGCAGTCACTCTGATTTACAACCATATTTACTCATGATAAACACTGAAAATTTGGACTAAACTACTTAGCCTTGCTAGCTAGTGCTAATGACCTATCTTTAGCTAAACTGCAGCAAATCTATGCCTCTGCTTTAAAATACCATCACTAGCCCTGTGGAGGCTGCCTGGGTAGGGAGCATTTTCTGGCAGATAAAGTCTGCCCCATTCTGAGCACAGCTGACTGCTAAGGTTCTGCATATCCCACATGATTTTCACAACTCTATGGCACTGATTTACTCAAGGTGTGAGTGTGTGTGTGTGTGTGTGTGTGCGCAAATCAGTACGAGCGGAGAGCAGGTATTACATTTGCAGAATCCCGTTTCCACCAGTTGATGACAAAATTATGCTGTTCACTAGGTTTTAATATTGAGAAAGTTTATCAAGATTATGTCTTAGTGTCTCAAAAGTTTGAGAAAGTTTCTGAAAATGATGACGTAATATTACCCTGGCACAGTTGGATGTTCGATATTCGCCGCACGTTCACACCTCTGATTACAAAAGCAATTAAAAAGAGCCTGTGAAAAGGTTTTCATTTACATTTACCTCATGAACAGAACGTAGGTTCTTTAATTTTTCATCTTGTATTTTGAACAGTTTTTCGACGCGTCTCAGCGCCGTTAATCAGCGTTTACTGGATGCGCAATTATGTGAACTTCATCTACATTCTGCTTCCTCCCCCAACTTTACACATCACGTCATTCACGAAATTATTCTGTGTAAATCACGGCAACACGCCACTAACTGCACACGCAAATTAGCCTCGTTATTTGGGGTCTTGGTGAATCAGGGCCTATTTGTTGAGTGAATAATGAATGAAAGTGGAGAGAATTGTCAGTAGATGGTGTATAATACGTGACTCTCCGTTCCACAGGAAATCCGGTAAAGAACAATCAGACGGAGCTGGTGGAGTTTCAGATGCACGGGCCGCTGCAGTACTTGGTGTGGTACCACGCCTTCGGTCTCATCTGGATCAGCGAGTTCATCCTGGCCTGCCAGCAGATGGCTATAGCAGGGGCAGTGGTCACCTACTACTTCACCAGGTCAGAGGTCATTTGGGTTGAGATGTTTCACACTCATCTGAGGGCTTCATCAGCAACCCCACCATCATAATGAATTGCTAATGCATAATTATATCATTATAGAATATGATAGTTTCATTATGCTATTTATTGACTGTATACTCCGACCATTTCACTCCAAGCCGTTATTAGCTGATACCCCACCAGTTCAATGTAAACGAACACATGAGAAGGTAATAGTTTCATTATGCACTCTGTAATATCTTCCGTCTATGTGACAGAGATAAGTCTCAGCTGGCACTGACGCCCATCTTGTCGTCAGTGTTACGGCTGATGCGTTACCACCTGGGCACGGTAGCTAAAGGAGCCTTCATCATCACACTAGTGGAGATCCCGCGCCTCATCCTCACCTACGTTCACAGCCAGCTCAAAGGCAGCGTGAGTCAAAATCAAGATATTATTACACAACTCTGGAATGTACAAAGTCTGCAAAAATGAAAGCACACTACACACAGTTTTCAAACAAAAATAGCTGATTAGCGTCCTTTGGTAAAGCTATGGTGCCATTTGGGACATGGCGAAAAAGCACTGCCATTCTAAAATGCCACACTACTTCATCAGCTGGCCACGTCCAGTCCTCACATGCAAACACTAAATAAACTAATCAATTAGAAATAAGCACTAAAGAACAGGCGAGTGATTTTGTTCTAGGCAACAATGGAAGCAAGTGTTGTAGTTAGAGCAAGAGGAAGAGGAAGAAGAAGTAGGAGAACAGTGTTAGAACAGTGTTAGAACCATTTTGGGTTGACCATGTGGTTATGAGGACCAATTTTTAAGCCAATTAAAATTAGCATGTGGTTGGTTCGTAGAAAGATCTATTTATATGATGGTGTGTGTCATTGGGGTGCAAAAATGCATTTTGAGAAGAGATGAGAGTTTTGAGTGCGTTTGTTTTGTAGATTTGCTGCGTTTTCCGTTTTGCGTTTGGGTTTTTGAGTTCAATGAGTTCAGTTTATATATATATATATTTTTTAAAGTGCGTATAAACACTTGTGAAGCATTAATTCAACGTATTTTTGAACTGTTGCTCTTTATTCGGTACCCTGAGTTCACTGATGTGGCATAACATCTACATTATGTTATGTTTTTGTAATAACATTATTTAGGTCTGAATTTAATTTTCTGTAGGAAAATGCGTGTGCGCGCTGTATGCTGAAAGCTTGTGTGTGCTGCCTGTGGTGTCTAGAGAAGTGCCTCACTTACCTGAATCAGGTAAACAGATACAGCACAAGTCCACACACACACACACACACACACTTTACTCATGAATTTTAATGCTTTAATCACTGTTACTGATGAAAGATCATGAGTCTGTATTTGTCTGGAAAAGTCATGCATATGAGTTAGTTATCTTAATACTGATGAATATACAGTGTTTATAAGATGTGGCAGTATACAGTAGGGTCCAAGTCCACTTCCACAAACTGTTTTTTATTTCATCAGTTATTAAAAATCCAGTTTTTAAAGTTGATTCTTATTATTCAGGAACATATTATTTATAGCTGGGAAAATGCTGTTTGAGAAATCCTCGTAAGAAACAGAGATATATCTGAATATACTGTTCATAATTCATAACTCGCATTAACCGTCTCTTAACACCTAACCTGATATTGACTCAATTATTACGGTTCTTCATGCATTATTGTCGCTAATGCTTTAATACGAAGATGATGGGATCATGTGAGAACTATAATTGTACGTAATTCTTGGTAGTCATCTCTGATTTTTTTGGACCTGACTGTACATTTGATCTTAAAGACGGAGGATAAATTTGAAGTGAAATTGTGTCTTTTCTCGAGAACGCATACGTAGCTACAGCCATTAACAGCACCAGCTTCTGCACTTCGGCTCGAGACGCCTTCATCATCCTCGCTGAGAACGCACTCCGTGTGGCCACCATCAACTCTGTGGGAGACTTCGTCCTGTTTTTGGGAAAGGTACAACTCTGAGCTCGTAATAGTGCATTAATGTCACTAAGTAATGTTCCTTGTAATGTTATTTTAAGCACTTGGCAGTTCTAACTCGAGTTTGTCCGGGTTCACAGATCCTGATCGTGTCCTGCACGGCTTTTTCGGGCGTATTGGCGCTGAATTACCAGCGCGAGTACACAGTGTGGGTCCTGCCGCTCATCATTGTGTGTGTATTCGCCTTCCTGGTGGCCCACTGCTTCCTGTCTGTGTTCGAGATGGTGGTGGATGTGCTCTTCCTCTGTTTCGCAATCGACACCAAGTACAACGACGGCAGCCCGGGCAGCGAGTACTACATGGACAAGGCCCTCATGGTAACTTTTTATATAGAGGATATTTTTATTACACGGTTAAAACCGGCCTTTTCCACGGCTTGTTTTGCCGATCACTGCTGCTGTTCTCATTGTCGTGGGTTAACTGAACATGATTGTAGAATTCTGATATAGAAATAGCTAGTTCTATATCACACGGTAGAAAAGCTAAACTTCTCGACCAGTTACACTCGTTAGTCTTAGCTTCGGCCTTCTCCAGTCTGATTGGCTTTTCGCACTTCCATACCCCGGTTTCCGATGGGAAACAAAACTTTCAAACACCGTCACACTGAGCTTTCCGGACGGCGCAAGATGTAGCAAGAAGCATCCCCTCTGTGGCACGCTGTCTTTAAAAGTTATTCAAGAGTTTTGTTCGAGACGTTTAGTGGCGAGTAAACGCGATACTCCCACGAATTTCCCGACAGGCTCCGGAAAAGGTCTGTGGTTGGTCGTCTGCAATGTCAGTCAAATGGCCTCTTCCTGTGAAAGCAGATGGTTCTTGGTAGTGACAGAACACAAAACTCTAATGACAGCTAGAAGTTTGGCAGGCAAAACCATGCTCTTATGGACTCCAAACAATCCCCAACAAGATTCCCAACAATCTTTTTAGCTGATTACATTTTCTTACTTGGTTGTTGGCTCAGAGATTAACCCTTTGTTAAAAAGGATTCAGCAGACATTTTAAACAAAGCTTTTCTATAAGCTGCTGCCAATGACCTACCCTCTTAAATCTCTGAGACTACTGTGTAAACCAAGTCAGAAACTTTGAAGGGCCTATACTGTGAAAAGAAAATGAACAAAATGACTAATTTCTCAGGACAGCATTAAAAACACACACGTCTGCACGACCGCACGCAGCCGATTTATCTCGTGGTTTCATGACATTAAATTATAATAATGAAGATTATATTGGACATTGGAGGTCTGGTTTATGAATATTAATAATTAGTTGGTGGTCTCCCTGAAAATAATGTGATTTGGAGAGGCTGAAAAAGGCTCTACTACAATTTATAGACATGATTTCAGAGTAAAGATTACTTGAGATATGTTTCATAGACACTTGGGAATAATACAAAACTGAAAATAATAAGACAACTGGCTAAGAAGGTTGTTGGGAATTGCTCAGAGTCAAGGGCAGAATTGCTATAACTCATGGTATGACTTGCAAATATGTACCTGTAAGGCAGTTAAGCCAAATTAAATTAACCAAATAAGACAATGAAAAATCCACCAAAACAAACCAGTACAAAAGCCTTAATCTACAGAAAGCCTATTTTTATAAACACTACTCATTTTGTGTAAATTTAAATTTGTACATGAAAAAAAGAAAGAAAAAGTTGACACTTGGATGAGATGTAAATGTTGGTGCATTGTTGAACAGAAGATGAAATACAGATTTTAAAATATTAATGATGGCATGTGGATTTTCCAGTCTCTGTGGCTGGCACACTGTTGGTCCTGCAGCAATAATCTAGGAATATTTGTATAACGGATCATTTTGACTGGTGTGTGTGTGTTTAGGAGTTTGTGGAGAGCAGCAGGAAGGCTGAGGCTGAGGGGAAGAGAGCAGAGGGTGGAGACAGCAGGGAAATGAAACCCATGGTAAGTGCTTGAGAAGTTTAGATTGGAACTGTTAATTTACATTTGCCAACATATAAGAAAAAAAAAGAATGCACATTACTAATCGTGTTTCAGACCCATGGAGGGACGACAGCATGATTGAAAATAAACTTCGACACCGTAAGACCTCCACCAGGTGCTATTGATGGTGAATACCAACACTCCAGGGCCTTTTTCCTATGTAGTTAATTACGGTATAACTATATAATTAGGCACATGTATCGACTGTCATTTTTGTATAAATTGTTAGCAATATTTTGTATATTTATGAAGTCGTTTTGATAACTGTTACTTATTAATCACATTCTCTTTTTATAATATTGTCTCACTGTTGCATTTAGTTTTATTTTAAGATGATCCACATGTGATTCGCTCCTTAAGCAATCGACAACTTGTATATAATAAGAATTAGGTAGGAAATCAATGTTGTCATTTTCCCTCCCAATATCATATGCCAACATTGCCTATTCGCAACCAGTTTGAGGAAAAAAAAAAGATTCATAAACAGGGATTGGATGATGATGGGCTGTTATTGACCACTAACTATAGTTACATGCAACAGCCATTGAAACAGTTGGGAACTCTGACTTAAATAAACCAGTAACAAACTGAATGTCGTAGTGGGTTCTTTAACTCTCAGTTTTATTATTTCATATTCACAGTTGTGTATAATGGTATCATGGAGATTTTTTGTAAAGTGTTTGGCTTATAACTCGAAAACCAAAGAAGGACCATTAGAGTCTTTTGTGTGTCCCTGGGTTTTTATTTCAGTGATGCATTTACAAAATAACTTATAGAACATTTAGCATTGCTAATTTAACAAAACCTGTCTGTAACTTAGGCATATTATTATTTATTAACTCTTAAGAACTTCTAAATGCATACTGCAGGGTCATGGTTACATTACCCATTTTTAATGCGAATACACGTTCTCCTTCTCGAGTGTCTTGCTTTGGAGCTGTTTTCAGGACGGCAGGTGAATTCGGATATGGTCCTTCAGCTTCGGTATCGTAGTTTGCTCTTTGCGGCAAACGTGGCATCGCAGTGGCAGCTTCAGCAGCTCGCTGGTGCCTTCCTTCACGCTCACTCGTCCATCTCGCTCCAACATAGCAATGACATCTACAAAGCAAACAATCATAGCAGCTCAAAGATTATGAGAGTGGCGCAATTTTGGTCCAACTCTTACACATGCAAGTAAAAGCAAGTCATCAAGATTCCTAATACATAAAAGTGCTCATAATTGATACGCGTATTAATAGTTTTTTATTAAATGAACAGCCTTCAGCCATAAAAAACCCCACAAAGTCTTGTTTTTCACCCATATATACAAATACACGACAAGTGTAAAATGTCTATACGGATACACGGTGGGCTAACGTCAGCACAAACCCCTTAATTACGGCCTGATGCTGTTGTTAAATACGGAAGGAGTTTAATAACATTTCTCCTGGGTCCTACTCCGAGCTGTGAGTAATTTTAAGAGGCTTGATAACGACGGGCTCAGATATAGCCTTAAAGGCCTGAAGACACTGATGATAACTTGTGAGTTGAGTTTGGTGTTATGGTATACTTTAAGGGTTTGATTTAAAAAAAGGTTATCCAAGACTAGAAATTCATTATTGTGACATCGCGTGAACGTCAAACACAGACGGAGGCGAAATGATTTGCCATGTAAATCTGAAGGAGCCACTGGGGTTATTCTCAATATCTTTTTTCTCGGAAACTCTTAAAAGGGAGTGAATATTTTCCCTAATTACCAGAAACAGAGGCTACACTAACATGGGAAAATCTGAAAACACAGTTTTTATGTTTTGGTTGAACCTTGGCATTTTTAGTCTGTTTCCCAAAAGTTAGAAAACGGCATGCTGGGAATGCGCACTGGGGGTCTGACTCCATGACCTTTACACCATTTTGGTTTGTTGTACGGCTGATAACGCTGTTGACCTCCGACACCCACTGGACTGCGATGATGAACATAAATCAGCCGTCGCTTGTTCACTACACCCAGCAACAAACATGACATTAAACTCCCTCATACAGAAAACTGCATCACAATGAGGTTCCACCATCTTGGAATTGTGGAGATCACATGACCAATCATATGCCAGCGTTTTATCGAAAGGCTACGTTTTTCCCCTCATCCACAGTTTTCAGATTTATCCACTTCGGAGAGCAGGTTCAAGATGTGTTTTCGGTGGTTAAAACAGCATTTCAGTATATAGGAAATTTAGCCGTGTTCGTGTGGATCATTCCTCTTAAAACAAATTCTTCTGAGCGGTAGATCATTTATTTCCATCTCACCCTGAGATTCAACGAAGTAGTCAGTGGTGAATGAATTCCAGTGTTTCTTATTCTTGAGACACGGGGAATCAAAGTCTTGGCTGATGGCATGCAGGTGAATGTGACTGTGAAAGGAAGAAAGCAGAAAACACATCACAACTCAATACCTTTAAATAAAAACCAATCACAATTAAACACAAATACATTTCTGTTTCATTTGGAGGAACTTTAACCCCTTTCCCAGTTCCTGTCCCGTCACTCGCTCAATACCAGTAACTGTACAATGCATCGATTACATGACTCCGGTATCGGGAGGTTCTCAAATACAGGGTTAGGGACCACTTCTGGTTAACGACAAGCACATACACATCCCTGATACTATTTTTGTCAATGTATAAATAATTAAAATAGTCGAATAATAAGTAAAGCAAATCAATGTCAATCATGATCACATGCAAATATGCACACATTACTTCCCCCCTGCACATTTGGCGAATAAAGATATGACGATTCTGATTCATCATGCAAATCATTTTTATCTGCAGTTATTTTTAAGAATGTATGTTTATAAATGATAGTAATTAAAATGAAACCAGGGTTTGAAACTGAATCTTTCTGAGTTTGCGGAATTAGTTGTGGTTAGGGGTGAATTAATATACAATAAATACATTTATTATAAAAATTAAACATATATTATCCATAATATATATTATGAAATTGTATTAGTATAACATGGTATAAATTACATAATATATTACATAGTATTATATATATATATATATACACCAAATCTGTTCATATTTTTTAACACAGCATTAGACAATTTCCATACTTAAATCCATTTACACATCTCCATGATATTCTCCCTCATAACTCATATAATTGTGATATTAGTCATTAAAATCTCATTTCTATGACAATAAAAGGTCTCGCCTCATGCTGGGGATGGCGTGGTAGCCCAGACGGAAGTGTAGATTTTTGGAGTCGTGGCACTGCTGCACCATCCTGTCCCCGACTCGCTGCATGTGTTTCAGCAGCTCGACGTGCTCCGGCCTCAGAGCCTTCAGGCTGGAGATGGAGTTCCACGGGAGCACCAGCCAGTGGTAGCGCGCCTTCGGGTACTTGTCCTTAATCACCACCACCTTCTCATCTTTGTACACCTGAAGATGATCGTAAATGTAAGATGGAGTAGAAGTCAACTTTCTCGCAGGGCTAACACGACTCTCACTCTGTGCCAACAATGAAGCTTCCTACTCAAGTTGACCAATTTGTTTTCAGTATGAATAGTGCAGAGTGAGGCATAAGGATAAAATAAAGTAAGATAAAACCAAAAGACATTAGACTTTTTTTTCTTTTCTTTTTTAAAGGACAAAGAATGAGATTATAAAAGTAAACTGAGCCCGATTAAATGCAATAGTAAATACGTGCATCTAGTTTAGTTTTTAAACGTGTCAAACTCTGGTAGAGAATTTCAGATCTTGGGGCTGCAGTAATTAAAACCAGACTGCCTTCTCTTTACGATCAGGAGATTGTTGTTCGAGGATCCGAGTGACCGAGCATAACGTATATCTAATAATCATCTTGCTAAGGCAGAGGGGGGTCAGACCATGAAGACATTTTCTAAATCAATTCTAAAAGCTATGGGTGTATTTAAGGGCCAGCATGATGCAATTCCTCATTTTAATCCGTGGAGAATCTGGCAGCAGCGTTCTGAACTCTGCAAATGAGTTAAAACTCAATCCATCCCAGCTGATCAAACAAAACTGACAGCCACGTTAGCCACAAACACCATAACCATAATTTGAGTAAATGCTTTGTGTTTGGAGCATTACTGAGTGTGAACTGTGGTTAGTTATGGATCTAGCTCACACTAGTTTCTGGTCAGTGGGTGGGAATTTAGAGTTAATTCATCACTTTACCAGCTCTATGCTTAGATTGTAGTACGTCTCAAGATAAGATAAAAGCGTTGGTTAAATAAATCAATGGAAATGTGTGTTGTATAATACCTGCATCTCTGGGTCCTGCATTGAGACTTTTAGCCCTTGACTCCAAAGAACAGCAGGTTCCTGTGGAGAAAACTGCATACACAAATAATAGCATACAGGAAGTAAAGAATAAACCATCATTACAATTATTCTAAAGGTATTTTTTAGTGGGTTTCTGAAGTCAAAGACCTCCTGCTTAGCTGCTATGGCTGCACAATATATTATATGTTAATCATTATTAACATATTGGACTTTGCAATATTGACATTGCAAAATCCTGCAATATGGAAATGACCACTTTTAATAAAATGTAATAATAATCATTTTGCCATATTTTTGAGGCCGATTTTTAAATAGCAATCACAATGTGTAGCAATATAATCGCAATATACTAGTTTCGTCTATATCGTGCAGAAAGTGGCAGGACGAATATAATATCCAGCATAAATAATTCAGCCGTTTGCTTTTATTGTATTAAATAACTCAAATGTCACAAATGCTTAGCTACACAGAGAAAGTGGCAACTTTCATAAGCATGGGCAAATCTGATTTCTATTTATAAATAAAATCAACAATTAAAGTCATTTAATACATTTATAGACAAAACCAAGATTGCCAAAAGGCCCAAATGAAACCTACCTTTTTTGGTGCAGGTGCTGCTTTTTGTAATTGAGCTGCACTGTTTGGATCTCTCTCTGTATGGGAAGTTGCTGATACTTTGCAAGCAGAGCTCTCTTCCTCATCCTCATCCTTCCCCTCATGAGAGTCTTGCTGGTGCGGCCTTTTAGCCGGCTTGCTTTTCTCCACAGAAGAACTGGAGGTTGTTGAATCTTCCCGGAAGTGCACCATGTAAGGATAATGCCGATTGACCATGTAGAGCTTCTGGCCGGGTTTTAAAGTCACCTGGTTGCAGAAGTGAAGGAAATGGCGTTGGTAGACTGTTACGGCCAGCAACCTGTACAATATGTTCAGTTACTAACAAGCACAAGAAACGTTACTACATCCATCATGGTTAAAATATGGAAAAGTAATTCTAAGCCGGATGATGAAGATGTCCGGTTGTATAATACTTTCTTCACCTGATTGCCTTTGCCCACAACCACATCGTCCACACTTGTAGGATTGGTACCCAACTGCAAAGCAATGTATTGGTAAGGATTCCAGCATTTTGGCTCACAAGTTTAATGGAAACATTTCATTTGTGCAAAAAAAAACAAATAAAATTTCTTGATCAGCTTTACACATTAAAATGACTAACCTGCTTCACGCTGACGAATCCTCGGTTGCAATCGGCTCTCAGTTCAACTGTGAAGATCCAGAACAGTATTATGATTAGCAATGGGCTAATAACGAGTACCACGATATTCAACACATAATATTGTTCTTGTGGACACTTCAAAATACCATCGCTACCCCCGTGTCCTAATTGGGAGATAAGGTTCCAGGTAGGTAGCCTATTTTGGCAGCGTGTGCACTCCTGAGATAATGACTGTACCATTCAGAAAGCTGTCTGACGGCACCATTGCGTGTATCCTTCTCAATGAAGGCAATCCCATAATTCTGTTCACAGGACAAGAGTTGAGATGAAAGTCGGAACAACATGGCAGATGCTCCATCGGAGGAATGTTTTTATAGGGATGTCCCGATCCCACTTTTTCCATTTTTGACACAATACCAATATCAGAGCCCAGTGTGTCACCTGGTACCCAACAACCAAGTCAAGACTCTGTAAGCTTCTGTTGCCAAGTCCTGAGAAACCTCAGAGACGTGATGGCAGCGTGCTTTAAGACAAGTTGTGTCCCGTGTTCACTAGGGATACATTTTAGTCAACAGCTCAAGTACTCGACACAGAAAATGGTTGACGGTCCAATACATTTTCACGTTATACAGTATTTACTTACCCAATGGATGTAAAATGTATTTGATGAAGCCAAAAATATAATTAACGTTCATTTACTGTTTGACATGATTGATTATTGCTGTTACTTGAGAGTACTTGAGAACTTGTGTCGATCTCTAGTGTTCACAAGCAACATCTGTGTGGTGGCCGTCGACGCGTTCACAGCATAAAATATGTCAGTGGATCGGATCGGAGAATACGTCAAATCTGATCCGACATGCAGCTACTGTTTCCGGCCAGTATCAGAGCGGATACACAAACTCGGTGTGGTATTGGGCCAGCCCTGCTTTAATCGGTTGTCATCATGTGTTGGTGGTGTTACCTTGCTGTCTGGAGCACTTTTGGTCTTTAATCTTGGTTTCTGGGCCTCGACCCAGAGTGTGTGTGTGATAATGAAGGAGCTGAATGGGTTTATGGCTCTCATCCTCACGAACGAACCAGCAAATCGCCATTTCCCCTGAGAACAACAGCAACAAATCAGATCATCACAAAGCCTACTAGTATCCGATTCCATACGATAGAACTATTATAACAGAATAATATATACATAGTGTACACAGTGCATGATGCCCATCAGCTGATCTGCAGACAACACTACAGGGTTCTGTGCATTAAAAGCATTTCCTGACCAGATGAACACTCAACACAACATCTTATTGTCCTTATTACATAAATACATCTATTACAATGGTAATAAGCAGACTGGTGCAGACATCAATCTTCCTCCTCACGTGGATCAACCCACAGACATCATCATCATCATCATCATGACGTCACCTGGACCCTCAACACCTCCTGCTTAACATGACCGGAAGTCAGTCGCTGTATGCGAACCTAACAAATGCAAAGTCGCGCGGTGACACGTGAAACTAACGCCTTATATTTATATACTTATATATTTATATACTTATATATTTATATACTTATATATTTATATACTTATATATTTATATATTTATATATCCTACACCCTATACAGTGAAGCAAACCCATAAGACGCCATTTTGGATTTGATGTGTTCGCACAAGCGGTCACTTCCGGTCATGTTCGGCCGCGCATTTCAAAATAAGAGTCCGCCTAAACAACATATGCGGATACAAAGTTAAACACACTTATTTTATTTATTTTCTGGTCTATGACTGGTTTATTTTATTTTTTTATGTTTCGATTTTGGATGTATTTTTATTTATTTATTTATTTATCTATTAATTTTTCCGTTTTCTTCTCGTCTTTGATTGTGTCTTTGTGTTTTCTTCCATTTCTGAATTGTATATTTTTACTGTTGGTGATGGTCTCGAAACTATTTTTATATAGTGGCTACTGCAGTGACAGAAAGATATCAAAAGAAATTCCATGAGCCTTAATTCCCGAGACATTTTAAGTGGGTAGAGGTAACTGGAGAAGATAACAAGCCAGGTATGATTTTTAAAGGTATATTAATAAATCAGTCTGTGCAAGGCCAAAGAGGGATGGGCTACCCTAACATATGAACACAGCAGGGGGTAGGGCAATGGAATATTGGAGTATGGTATATTAACTGTTATATTTGTAGTGGGAGTGGACGTAGACGATGAGCATGTTGAAATGAACCCGCACGCAGGTACGCAAGAACGCAAATGAAGTCTTCCAGGCGGACGGCCACCTAAACTGGCTGTCACGGGGTTCCATGGTGTAATGGTCAGCACTCTGGACTCTGAATCCAGTAATCCCAGTTCAAGTCTCGGTGGAACCTGCAAACTCTTTGCTAAACATTTTTTACTAGTTCAGCAAGTACTGAAAAATGTCTCATTCAGTAGCTTGGCATTGCCTCACTGCCTCCTACATTAGAGGTGTCTCTCGTATGGGCCGAAATAGCTCAGTTGGGAGAGCGTTAGACTGAAGATCTAAAGGTCCCTGGTTTCATCCGGGTTTCGGCAGTGAAGACTGTCTTTTGAAAGTATCTCCTTGGTCCTGCAGCTTTCTGATTTTGACAACCTGAAGTAAGTTTGCATGCAAGAACGCAAATGAAGTCTTCCAGGCGGACGGCCACCTAAACTGGCTGTCATGGGGTTCCATGGTGTAATGGTCAGCACTCTGGACTCTGAATCCAGTAGTCCGAGTTCAAGTCTCGGTGGAACCTGCAAACTCTTTGTTATACATTCCTTACGATTGCAGCAAGTGTAAAAAATATCTCAGTCAGTAGCTTGGCATTGCCTCATGGAGTGTTTAGTATGCCAAACTCTTGTAATGAGAAATAAAGACTAAATCTTGCTGGGACATTTACCAAATCGATGCTAGTTGAGGAGTGTGTCATCTTGTTAAGGCAATTATTTAGCCTCCTACAGGATTTTGGGCCTTTCTACGGGCAGAAATACCTCCGTTGGGAGAGCATGAGAATGAAGTTCTGAAGGTGCCTGCTTCGGTCCTGGGCTTCGGCAGTGAAGACAGCTTTTTAAAAATACCTTCTTAGTCCTACACCTTTCTGATTTCTGACAACCTGAAGTAAACGTTCATACTACAGAGCCTGGAAACTACAGAGTCTCCAAACTCGCTTCTTCTGCTCTTACTTGCCAAAAGGACAATTGGAGACTTACCAGAATCCAAATGAACCCGCACGCAGGTACGCAAGAACGCCAATAAAGTCTTCCGGGCGGACAGCCACCTAATTTGGCCGTCACGGGGTTCCATGGTGTAATGGTCAGCACTCTGGACTCTGAATCCAGTAATCCCAGTTCAAGTCTCGGTGGAAC
>JAOUQW010000019.1:16422904-16437264 GCA_028565825.1 Olivaichthys viedmensis | reverse complement strand
TCTCTCTCTCTCTCTCTCTCTCTCTCTCTCTCTCTCTCTCTCTCTCTCTCTCTCTCTCTCTCTCTCTCTCTCTGAAAGTGTGTGTCTGCCCATGAAGTCCTCATACAGGCTTGCTCTGCTTGGCTGCATGCCCATCTGCCATCCTCTGTACATATATGTGTGTGTGTGTGTGTGTGTGTGTGTCTGTGTCTGTGTGTGTATCTGTACTGTCAGGTGGCACCAGGTGTTACTTGGCCTTGCCTCACTGCACGGGAGATCACAAATGCCACACAACATCTCATACACACACACACTCTCATGGACACTCACACTCAGATCTACACACATATCCAGAGCAACAGGGTCTTGAATGTTGCATATTTTGCTATAAGGACTTAGTGACGTTGTAGTGAAAAGGGTGATTTAAATGCTAAATGAGTGCGCACTAAGTGACTCTGCACTTTTACACATGCTTACAGATAGAAGACCTGCTTCTGTTTATAAGCACTTCCCTGAGAATCAGCTCGAAAGACCACACACACACATACCACACACACACACACACACACACGTTCTCTCTGTTAGAGGCTTTTAGTGCGGTCAATTCTTTGTAATTACAGGAGATGGGCTACGTGATAAGCACTCTGGTTTGGAGCCACCCGGAGAGGGAGAGAGGGAGAGAGGGAGAGAGGGAGGGAGAGATAGATTCATTGATAGAAAAAGAGAGAAAGGTTCAATGAGAGAGAGAGAGACAGAGGGAGAAAAGTCCAATGCACATCACACACATCGAAACATTCACCTAGAGTTTCTCCTTAACATGGAACCATAATTATTCAGCTCAAAATAGTAATTCTAGCTGTGTCTCAAATCGCATACATCTGTAATGCACTAATCACTTTTAGTGCAAATCAATCAGATATAGTGTACTCCTAATAGTGTACTACTAATACCAGAATGAAGCGGAATGAAGAGGAATTGATGACAATAAACCTCAATATACTCTCAATGTACACCATTAGGCTACTATTAGCCTTGCTCTTTTTACTTTTACTTCGTATTCCAATTGACAGCAAATTTCACCCACAAAATGTAAAATGCTTTATAAGTCCGTATTTTCAGTCCCCCGTTTTGTTTGGGGGGGGTTGGGAGCTTAAATGTAAGTGCTTGTTTTAAAGGCAGTGGCCAAGAAACGCAATTGAGAAATTCATCCTGCTCATGAAAAAAACTGGCAACCACGGAGACGTGAACTGTGCGCAGGTGATTTCACTAATCTGAATGGGCCACCCAGAAAATCAAGTTAAGCACCCGCATAGCTCGAGTCTGAATACCGATAAATTTTCCCTCATATCTACTGATGTACCTTTTGGAGTTCAGTTTTTGTCCTAAGTCGTCAACTCTAAATACGGCCCATAGTGCATCGATGAGTGTGTGTGTGTGTGTGTGTGTGTTTTTGAACTTTTTGTGTAGAGGATCTTGTACTCTGATATTAGACTGCAGCGGCTGCAGGAGAATGCAGAGTGGTGTGTGTTTGTGTGTGTGTGTGTGTGTCTGTGTGCGTGTGAGTGTGTGAGGGGGTGGAGGTAGAGAGCGAGAGAGCACGAGTGATGCACTGCTATAAATAGTTCTGGTTGCTTTGCAGCTTGCCAGGCTGAGGAAACTCCATTCTATCTGCAACTGAACGACAGGATCAGCGTCACATACAGCCGTGAAAATTCAGCCCCCCTGTGTATGTGTGTGTGTGTGTCGAGGGCTTATATGTTAGATATGTGAGGATGACTCAAACAGGAGAGAGGCACGGAGAAAACACTTTCCTCATAAACACTCTCTCTTTCCTCCCCTTGTCAGTCTCTGTCTCTCTATGTCTCAAGCTATGTCTCTCTCTCTCACTCACCATCTCTATGCCTTTTGCTCGCATCTCTCTCTCACTTTCATTATCTCTCTCTATATCTGTCTCACCCCTCTTTCCCTCTCTGTCTGTCTCTCTAACTCTTTTTCTCTCTCTTGCTCCCACCCTCTCCTCCCCATGTCTTTGTCTCTTCATTTCTCTTTGCATCTCTCTCTCCATCCCTTTCTCTTGTTTTTCTTTGTGTACCACTCTACATGTGTCTCTCTGCCTGTATTTTTCTATGCATCTCTCTCTCTCTCCATTTCTCTCTCTTCGTATCTCCCTCCATCCCTCTATCTTGAGCTCCATCTCTCTCTCTCTTGATCTTTAACTCTCTCTTGATCCCTCTCTATCTCTCTTTCTAGCAGCCCTCCATCTCTCTCACTCTCTCTACATCTCTTCCACTCTCTCTCTCCCTGTCTCTCTCTCTCGCTCTTCATATCTTTCAATCTCAATCTGTCTCTCCATCTCTTGACCCTTTTCATCTCTCTCTGTCTTTCTTTCTTCATTTCTTTCTTGCTCTTGCTTTCTCTACCACACTTTCTCTTTCTCTCTCTCTCGTTCCTCATTTCTTGCATGTCTGTTTCTTTGTCTCTTTATCTGACAATCCAACTTTCTCTTATTGTCTGTCTCTTCAACTCTCGCCATCTTTTTTGCCTATCTCTCTCTATTTCTCTCTGTTTCTTCCTCCATCCCTCTCTCACCCCCCCCTGTAGATGTGAGATATGGAGGTATCAGTAGGTATCAGACTGCACTGAAGTAATGGTAAAGGTTGTGTGTGTGTGTGTGTGTGTGGTAATCGCACATAAGCGGCAGATACAGTAGATATAGATTAGGTTGGAAAAAATTATGGGAGTATTCCTTTAACCAAACTAGAAAGGCCTTGAAATGGACACACCAAGTCATTTCCCTCTGTCCAGGGCAAATTCTTTTCTACCTAATCGCTCTCAACCCCAACATACACATATCTGTTAAATAACCCTACACACCGTGTGAACAGCCTGGAAAAGGCTTATGAAGGATGAAGGAGTGATAAATGGTTGGCCCGCACTCAAGATTACATTTCTCCACTCTGGCATTGAGCAGTTTAATCACAGCAAAGTACTAAGGTCAGCTCAATGTATCTGTGTGTGTGTGTGTGTGTGTGTGTGTGTGTGTGTGTGTGTGTGTGTGTGTGTGTGTGTGGAATCATGGATGACAAAGTGCATTAGTAATCTTCGCTCGTGTCTGCTGTCCATCACATTAAGAGTGGAGTGTTCGTAAATAAGGGGTTAAGGGATATATTGGTGTATTATAGATAAATTCAATACAGCAATCCTGGTTTGGATTCATTGAGGGAGGGATTTGTATATTACAGTAACAAATAAACAATAAGCAACAATACAATATTATCAATGATGCTTCACTTAATAAAACATTAATAAAAACATTCATTATGCCTGTGTGAGTTGCTTGTCTGAGTGACGCATTTATGTGGCATTTGTGCAATAGTGAGGACTATGCATGTGCCGATATTACATTTTCATATCATGATAATTAACTAAAAAGTAAGCTTTGCCAGCATTGCATTTAGGGCTCCCTTTAGTGTTATCATACTCTATGACTTCTACTGCGCTGTGCATATTTACTCAAATCTGCTCGCGTGTTATCTTAGATAAAAACACAATATTGAGAAATAATGAAATTATAGGACTGCCTTCATAGAAAAAAGATACATGCAATGATGCCATCAAATCTGCTTTCTCTTATGCACAAATACTACCAAAAAAAACCTGCCTTTCAAATGAAACGCAGGGGTAGTGACAGTATTTCGAAATGTCCACGATGATAAAATTGCGCATTGTTAAATATTGCAGTGTAAACAATAATTGGCACATGACTGGGGAGCAGAGCAAGCCACTCCTCAGTCTTCTGCTAATAAGAGTGTGATATGAAGGCAGGAATTCTCTTTTCTCATGACAGAAGGCCCCAATGTCTCTCTCTGACTAATCCAATCACAGTATGAACAAGTCAAGCTGCCAGACATCCCCATTATTTAACACACCCATACACACATGCAGCCCTACTTTTATCTCATATACTCATGCTTTTGTACTGTATTGGTGTCACGTAGAGAACAGAGACACCAAAGAGTGTGGGTAGGCAGACCCGATCTTGTATTACACCTGTGAGAACTTCAATTCTACTGCAAGTATTGAAAATCTCCTTGATCCAAAATCTAAACCTAACCCTAATGTGACCATGACTCCAGGCATAAAACCAATTTCTCTGACATGGTGCTTAAGCCAGGTCCTCACAGAGTTCTTACCCTGACCAAATCCGTACCTGTAAACCTAATCCTAATCCTTTAACCAAATACAGAAGCACTTTGGCACTGTTGGTTTGACACACTTGTATTCTTTCTCCCTCTTGCATTTCATTGCACTTTCCTACAATACACACACACACACACACACACACACACACACAAGCAGTCCATCAGCCTCATCAACACTAACGCTGTTTCTTTAAAACAGATTCAACCCAAGATCTGTGCTATTCAGGATTCAGCAGTCCAACAGAACACTATTAACTGCTCTCATAAGCCCTGTTTGGGCAGCATTAGTTTTACATGGGGAGCTGGGGTAATTCCATGTCTAACAGGTGCTACTCTGTGATTTTATTTCCGTCCAGATGTCTGTGTTTTCTCCCTCCTCCCGGAAGAAAATTCCTGCCCAAAACCTCTACTGTTTTTCGACTAACTCAATAGTGATCTGATCATTTTAGCCCTGTCAAGATAGTGTTGAGAGAGAGTGGGTTCTTACAGCCGTTAACTGTGTTACTATAGCCCAGATTTGACAGGGCTTCTTTGCTCCCGCTGCGAGAGTTACGTGCACTGGCCCAAGGGTCGTTGTCATAGGAACCGGACCGGGCCTTCATCTCTTCTTTCAGGATCATCCTCCCAATCCCAGCCTGGATCTGGAGAGCAATTTAAGATGGAATCTCTGAACCGTATAGAGAACAGTGACATGATCAGGGCAAAAATGAATGCGCAAAAATGAAATTAAGTGTCTGTACTTTGTTGATGTTCTGATTCCAGCCATCTTCCTCTCCTCCTGAGGAGAACCTGCGAGGCCGTGGAACTGAGACAGATAGAGAGAAAAAGAAACACCTGTCCCCATTAATCTTGAAAGACTTAGGGTTTAAAGAAATACTTAAGTGTTTTTCAACCTAATCTCTATCTACCACATCTGTAGCGTATGGGTGATTACCATGGACAAGAAATTCGATAAGTTTCCCTGTACTGAGGAAACCCCCCGAAAAACCTGTTTACTCGAAACTCAATTATAATGGAAGTCTAAGGGCAGTTGTTGGGGCTCTAAATCTGTATAATTTGGTAAGACATTCTCACATGTCTGTCTCATCCTAAGACCTTTATTGTTAGAGTGTAATGGTTGTAGTTTTGGATTCGCGCCATATCATCACATATTTTAAACACTTATTGACAACTGCAACAACTGCCAGGACTTCCATTATAAGCGAGTTTGAGGTTTTCTGTTCTTTTCTCAGTAGAGGGAAACATGTACGCTACAGATGTAGTGGATTAGGTTTAAAAAATGCTGGAGAATTCCTTTAATTAAATACTGTAAAGCAGAGTAAAATACTATACAGAAAGACACTGCATAGTAATAACACTCAGACTGACATTTCAATGAAGCACTTAACCAACTTAACCAGAATAGATATCTCCAAATTCAATTGTCACTTGACTATCCACCTCATGAAACTTTAAGAAGAACAAACTCAAAAACCCCATTAATTAACACACCTTTCGGTGAGCCAGTGTAGTGGCAGTAGTGCTGGTAGTGGTTGGGAGATGAAAAGGGGGAGGAGAGAATATCCTCATTGACTTTACTCTTTGCAGCTTCATTTTCGTAGTTATCTAAAGGGTCAAACGACAGACACATTCTCGTTACTCGGAAATACACTGTCTCAGAAAAGGATGATAGGTAATTGCATGAGTTGTTCCCTCATGTGGATAGACTTCATGAGAAATGGCTGAGTGTGAAGGATGAGTAAGAAGTTCAAGATTAAGGATTAAATGAGGATAGAGAGATATCGAGATTGAAAAAGGGAGAAGTGAGGGCGTGCTCAGAAGCGGAGAGCTGTGTTTACAGCATCACTCAGACTAATGTGAACACAGTCTGCCGGGGGAATAAATAGAGAAAAAATGTAGAGAGAGACTTCAAGATCTCAAATCTGTATCAGGAATCACTATAATTTCTTCTAATTCATTTAAGACAACCTAGCATACATTGTGTTTTGTGCTGATTATAGATGTCCCATTGTAGGCAGAGAATACAGGAAAGTGACATAGAACCGATGATGGATATCCAGTATTTCAGAACCACTAAATTCACTGAATAACCTATTTAAAGTGGAGATGAACACAGAGTTGTACAGCTCTGACCTCATAATGATTCGATTTGATTACGATTCATTCGAAGATAATTCAATTCATCATGAAATCTCAAATTTCACCACGATTCAGTTTAAGTCCTTTATTTTGTACAATTCAGAATAAAAAAAACAAATATATAATGATTACACATATATGACTGGAGGAACTAGCTACATAGTAGTGGAAAATAGATAATAAATTATCTTGATATAGTGGATTTTTACTTTTGAAAATAGCCCGATATTTTTTATTTTGACCCAAAAATTAGTGCATTAAATTGAATATTATTACAATTTAAAATAATAATAAGAAGAATTATTACAATTGTTACATCCAAAAATAAATGCAATTGAATTTCCACTTTCAGGTAGATTAATCACAATGCATAAATCCATTTTTATTCCTCTAAATAAACATTATTTTGTTTTTGTCTTATAATTGCAAGAATCCATGCATCATAATACTGATTACTGGACATCTCATTCGGGTATAATGATAGAACAGTCTCAGTGAATGAAATGATTGAAGAGGTTGATACTTACAGGATGGAAGGTTCACCAAGGGAAAGAACAGCAGGACAGAGAGTGGAGGAAGGAACAAGATCAGAGGAAGAAACCGGCAAATTAGAAATGGATCATGAACATAGGAGCACACACACACTAAGGAGCTGCTACTGACAGATGCAAACTCAGCACTATAGCACATGACATATAGGGCATGCAGGTGATAGAGCTGATCTACTCTGATTGTAGATTAGCACTAATGCTTACTTTATGTTAGTAGCAAAGACTTTAAAGACAAGACAAGGCAAGATGGGGCTTATAAGATTTCAAATATGTTGTTTAAAGTCAGGCAAGAGCCTCTGAAGCAAAACCATTTTGCCAACAGAACTGTGATGCTAACAGAAAAATATCAACAACTGAGCTGAAGCAATTCTGAGTTCACAGCATATTTCAATTTTCAAGGAAGATGTTGTTGTGAATCATATTATGTAAGTCTATCAGATGGAATGAGGAAAGCCCTATTCATGCAGTAGATATCATAAATCTTTCCTTTTGGATTTGTTCAGATCAGCAAGCGTTTTTGGAAGTTTGCACAATTTGAATGTGGTGGTGCTTTGTTTAATGGGTAATTTTTCAAGGTATTATTCTTCAATATACAGAAAAATATAATGAACACATACGAGCACGCCAAAAAAGCAAAGCAACACAAATTTTGGTACACTTTATTGCATGCAGTGGTCTGTCTGAAATGTGTGAACTAAAACCAAACACTTTGCATTACAAATAATTTAGTTTGAAATCCTAATTTCAAGGCTTTTCCATTTCCTTTTTTAAATATTTCCATTAGCATATTCAAAAAAAACATCGCTGCCTCTAACACCAGTTGACGTCACAAGTAATAAACTATGGGGACTATAGGAAAGGGAAGTAAATTTTCCTTATTAGGTGCTAAAAAGCATGCTGGTATTTATAAACAAGCATGACTGGTGCTGGAGACATGGCACACCGCAAAGTACTAAAACACAGCACGGCTTATTTTCTTCCGAACGAGAGAAAGGATTGGTGTCCTTGTCTCGTTCAGAGAGAAGCGTCCACACAAATACCATGTCTCTCATGTCTCTTATAGATGGGTGGCTTTCTGTAGATGTTGGCCTCCCCAGTGCCTAAAGACAGGCAGAGAGAGAGAGAGAGACAAAAGGTGAAAAAGAAACAGTGACCAGGACAATGTGGTTGAGATGTGGTTGAGATGTGGAAGGACATTTGTTGTAGAAAAAGACCCAAGAAGATGCAAAAGGAAGAACGTCTTGGCCATATTCATGTTCTGGCCTGATGTTCTCAATGTGTAGTTTGAAATGTTTGTCTGGAGCAATTTCTGGATTTAAACACACATGGTTTCTTCACTTTCTTGAGGGCTACATTTCAGCTTATGGGAAATGAAAAGCTGCGCTGCTCTGTTGATGTTTCCCTGCGATGACTCAAGGAAGTTCAGAAAAGAGCCAGAAACAAGAAGTTGAAAGGCTTCAGAAACAGACGTGGAAGCATCAAAACCTCCTCCAACACACTTTTTGCTATCTGGAGGTGTCTCAAAGGTGCAGAAAACGCACGCACATCAACACAGGAAGGCTTTGGATTCAGCTATTGATGGGAAACATTAAACATGAACACTGCCAGCAGAGCATTTAAATTGGATTAATGAGTGTTTTGATACTCTTGCATCTGAAGCCATCTTGTATTTGGGGTTTAAAAGTTTTTAAAGCATGGTTTAAATTTTTCTTAAACACCCCCTGACACAAATATTACTTCCACTCGGACAGGAGGAAGGCTATTGTTGATAGCATATTCCATGGGTGACCAACGGAGAGAGAGAAACGAGTTACAAGTATATATGGGGATAGAAGAGTTATTAGTTTTGATTTGTAGGACCTTCAGACTCTGGATCATAAGCTTTCCTAGGCTGTTAGTGAAATATGGATGGATGAGCAGAGTGGGTGAAGAAAAAGCAGCAGCCTACCTGGAACATGAAAATGCTTGGGTGCTTGGTACGTGGTGGATATGTTGGATCTGGCATCGAGCTGACTGTAATAGGGAGAGCTCCTGCCACTATCAGTGCCTGCAGTCAGCCCAAGACCAATCAGAGCGACAGAAAGCAGAGCATGAGTGCAGGCTGGACCCGCCCATTTCCCATGATCCCAACCAAGGGCCAGGATACATGCTGATCAGTCAGGAATAGTATGAGTCTATTCAGCCTAAAACATTCTATGCGTGTACATGCAAAGACAAAACTCAAAGACCCCGTTTACACCAGATTCTTTAATGCGTCTTGTCTTTGGATTGTATCATGTAAAGATTTTAACCACATGCATTTACACCTTTGGTCAAAATGCCTCTCCAGTTAGCCAGATGGAAATCTGATTGATGTATCTAATCAGCTCATAAGACTTGACCATCGACTTCCTGTGCTGTTCCTTGTTTCCAGTTGTGCATTAAAAATCACAATTTTGAATGCTCTTTTTGATTTCCTTACAGGTAATGCGTTATGACTAATGTAACGTATTGGTAGGAGTTATGGTTGTCAAATGTGGCTTGGCGAGACAGGTGTATTTACACTTGTATAACATCTTGCTAAAATGTGCCACACACCTCCTTGAGTGGCCTGAGCGATCGGATTTCAATGTTTTAAACGCATCTTGGGTGCATTTACACCTGTATTTTTATCTGGATAATCTCAATCCGGTTATAATCCTGATACTCAAGACGCATGAAACGTCCAGGTGTAAACAGGGTCAAAAAGAAAAAAACAAATAGCAGTTTGCCTTTAGCATTCAAGTATTTTACAAAAATTCAATGACCTTTAAGTTTAAATATTAAAGGCAAAATGGAAATGATGTGAATATAAAAGATCTTACACATTCAGTGCATTTTTTTTATATTTAATTTGATATGACAACAGTCTAAAAGAGGATTCTGCTAAGATTTTAGATGTTTCTACAAGAATGAAGTATAGAAAGGTATAGGTTTTTGAGTAAAAAAAGCATGGTGGTAAAAGCTGTTCTCTACTAGGATACACACTGACCAGAAACTGTACCATGGATGAAAGGTAATATGGAATGGATTGGACTGTTTTTTGCAGACAACGTGTCTTTTGCTATCAGGCCGACAACAAAAGTGTTGTATGAAGACTCTTCATGTTTTGGCTAAGGGGACTGAATATTGACTTGTGGGTGACTTGTGCTACAGTCTGTTCCCCTCACTGACACCTGCAGATAAATGTGTTTGTCTAAAAGAGAACAAACATAAAGCATGTATTTGAAGGTTTTCAGTCATCCAGGTAATTTGTTGTAGTAATCTTAAATATATTTTTTCCGCTCGATGGATACATCACTACTGAGTGGCAAAACATCTGAAACAGTTCAGAGTTTCAGTAGACAATCCTATTCAGTAAGCCAGTCCTGGTGGAAGCTCTCATGAGGCCAGGCTTTCTCAGTCCCGTGTGTGTGTGTATTTGGGTTTATGTGTTAAGGGAGATAGAAAGAGAACGAGAGGAAGCTGGATGAGGACTGACCGTAGCGATAATAGAGCTGAGGGGAGCGTGGCACAGCAGGTGACATGCCCTGACGGCTGAAAGTTGGTGAGTCAATGTAGCCTGGGCTGGAAGAACGCCGATGCCTAAGGTCCAAACTGTCATAGATATCCTGTCAAATATAAAGCAGGGGATAATTTAAACACAAGCTGCATTTTTTGTTATTCCCTTAAACTCCCTGAACCTGTTGGTGAATCCACCAACTTACATTCCTCACTATTGTAACTACCCACCTTTCCTATTAGTTTCACTGTAGATACTGAATAATTCATATTAGTTACGAAAATATGCTCTATGAAGAATAACTGAATAATAAGCTGGGAGTTTACAGGGTTAAATACATGACATCAAGCACCAACAGCACAAGGGCAGCCAAAGCACATCATAAACTTCAAACGACGAAATAATTGCAGTATGAAGAATTTAAACAAGGCTAAAAATCACAGAAATGTTAATGTCAGCATAACATTATAAGTCACTTCTTAGACTACGCAAAACTATGCATGTAGCAGCTTGACACATCAAAATAAGGCTCAAGCTGCTAAAACAAAACATCATAAAATGCCAAATAAGGTAAACATTGAAATTTCCCCCATTATGTCTCCTGACTACTGCTGTTTCAGTAAATTCTGACCTAGAGCTTCATTACCTGAGAATACGGAGAGAGAGTTCCCAGAGACTGCAGTTAATGAGGGAGAGGAAAGAAAAGAAGAAAATGAATGGAAATCAAACAAGCACAAATTCATTTCACACTCCATTACTCAATTCTTTCCAGGCCCATGCCAGAAGATGGTATGTGAACCGACAAAATGGAAAGGAGTGACCCATATGAAAGATGTTAATTTGCATGAACCCTATGGTAGTGTTCAGTATATAGAATATCAATATTTTCAGCCTTTCATAATTTGGAATATGTTCAAACACAACCATGCTTTGCACAAGTTGAACTGCTAATGGACAACAAAGCCAGAATTCATGCGCCATTGTCCATTTTTATTCTTTAAATGCAAACATCACCTTGACAGTAATCACAATATCATCATGCAGCTAATATCTTCCATTCAGGTAATCACTAGCATAAGCAAAGCAGAAGGCCTAAATGATTCTATCATACATTAAAACATTACAGCCACAGTCAAGTAGGATGCACTATGCAACGCTATTAGGGTAACAGAAGGAAGCTAGCATCGATAGCAGTAGCACTAAGCCTAGCATCTCAGTACCTCCCCATAGCTGTAACGCTCTAGCCTGTCATCAGAAAAGTATCTGTGATAGGCCTCATAAGGAACGAGATCAGGCCGCTGCTCGCCATATATAGCGTTAATCTTAGGCAATGTGGACAGAGCCTTGTAACGGAGGATCTCATTCTCCATTTTGGCCTAAAGAACACACATAGAACAGGGGCAGAACAGAAGAGAGAGGAAAGAGGCAAACGTGAGACACGCAGAGAAAAAGAGAGAGAGCCTGCATGGACAGACTCGGATCCAGATGGAGATTGGATCTGGCATCGCAGCAGGCTTCTGACCACACACACCACAGATGTCCACACACAAAATAACACACACATAATCACACACACACATGCACACACATATTTAAGCGCAACAAATACCTGCATGCTTAAGACACACATATAGTGGCTACTTTTGTCGACAAATGTAGGGGAACATATGCTCACTTATGAACATGGCAATAACACGATAAGAGGTGAAAAATGTTGAAGAGGTCAGACAATTTATGGCGCCATGCTCAAATAATTTCCCACTCCTCTATAATAACAATAATAATAATACGCTTTATATAGCACTTTTTAATTTTGAGTCCAAAATCTCAGTGCTTTACAAAGAAAGATTTTAAGATTTGACAAAGTATTTATGATAAAGCACAGTAATGAAATATTCTACAATCATGAATGTATTTACTGTAAATCTATAAAAAATACTACAAATTATAAAAAATGATAAAAACCAATAAAAGACCCAGGAACAATGATTAAGCCACTTTAAACAAGTAGGGCTGCGTTTCCCAAAAGCATCGCAACACAAAAATCATTGTTAAATGGTAGAGCAAAAAAATCACATTTAACACTCTCTCACCTAATTAAGGCGATCTTAACTTTACAATACTTTTGGGAAACGGGGCCTACATTTTTAATCTGGACTTTAAAACCCTATAGAGCCTGCATTCCTAATGTTTTCTGGAACACTATTTTATGGCTAGCACATAAAGATGGCTAATATTACAATGCTATAAAATGATACATTTTAACTTTGTTACTAAAGCATACAAGAAATTAAAGGAATGTTCCAAAAAATCTAATCTCTATCTACTAAATCCATAGCATATGTGCCAGGGATCTGAACATGTTTCCCTGTACTGTGAAAAGAACTGAAAACCTGTTTACTTGAAACTCAGTTACAGTATAACGGAAGTCTAAGGGCAGGTGTTGCAGTCAATGAACATGTATGCGAATCACATATTTTTGTGGAACGCGTTCATGAATTCTTCAGTCAAAGGTATTTGTGAATCTGAATTGAATTCTTATTATATAGTCACATTCAACAACTGCACTCAGACTTTCAATTACAAGCGAGTTTTGAGTAAACAGTTTTTCTGTTTTTTTCTTAGCAAAGGGAAACGGATCGAAATTATTGCCCGTGGTAGTCGCACATACGCTCCAGATGTGGTAGATAAACATTAGGCTAAAACAATGCTGGAGTATTCCTTTAATGTTGTACTGGAGCAAGAAAACATTGACAAACAGCATATTAACAATTCTGTCCTAAATCTATGCTAATAATGAATCCTTAATGGCAAACAGTGATCAAGGCTTGTTGAGCGCTGGCACCTTCGAATGAACGCACAATGATGCAATGAACACAACTTGCTAAAAACGACATTAGTCTTTATTAGCCTAGTTCCTGACAGGGGAAGATTAAGCTTAATATGGCCCCATTCAGAATGGCAAACATAATCGAATTTGAGCCTTTCATTCTGACCCTTTACATAAAGTATGAGTTAGTAAGTAAGAAATGCTGAGCACAGAAGAGCATCTCACTAACTGTGTGTGCGAGTTGTGTGCGAGGAGAACTACTCACACAAATGACCCGGCTGGGAGAGCCTATACTGGAGCCGGGAGGGGAGATGGAGGCCTCTGAGGTGCGTCTTAGCTGTAAGAATAGACACACACACACACACACACATTTACAAACATTTCACACAGATATATACCTGTGTACACACACACAGGTGTATAGTGACACATACTGTAGTTAGTCAAAGCTAATGCATCAGAGGCTATATTTTCGTGATCATGACGCAAACGCACAAATACAACTGCGGCACTGGTGAGTGTGGGCTTGGCAGATATATTTTTGGTATTTTCGTGACCATCAGCAGATAACCTGGTACAAAGTTGCACAATTGTAAAACAGGATGGGGTTATTAAAAATTATCAAGAGGTGTGGTTAGGTGATATCCAATCAAATCAGCTCCTTTCATTCCCCTTTGAAAAATCAAGTGTGTGCCGGCAGCTCAGCGCAGTGACATTTTTATAATGATATATTTTAGTGCTAGAAATAACCGGCTGGCTGACACAACTTTCAATGAATGCCTTTTCTCTTCTTGTGCTCTTTTGTGGGCAAGCACTCTCGGACATAGCATATATCAGCTAATTCTTCGTCTCTATTATGGCAATAAATTGGTGAGTCTGGAATTGAATTCGTTTTGTTAGACATTCTATTGATTTTATTAATTATATCATGTTCCTTGCATAGTGACCTATCAACTGTCTTATTCACATTTAATAGCCACAACTGAGTTCTTTGTTCTTATTTGTTCCGGATAAAATAATTCAGTTTGTTGTATTTTAATTGGTAGTTGGGTAAAGTACCCAATATATATATATACAGTCAAGCCGGAAAGTCTGCACACCCCTTTCACCTTCTCCACGTTTCATTACATTACAGACTT
>JAOUQW010000019.1:16401215-16412352 GCA_028565825.1 Olivaichthys viedmensis | reverse complement strand
CACACACACACAGTAGTATATTCACTAAGACTGGGCTTAAAGTTTGCATCTAAAAAAATTCATGTATCAGCTAAGTGGAAAGTGGAGTGGGAAGCTGGTTTATGGTGATTTTGTGTTTGCAAGTGGGTTTCTTGGCCTTTTACTGCCTCCCTCTAAGGTTCTGTTCATCCAAAGCCAAACATAATCTCGCCTCCCTTGATATGTTTTAAATAGCCTCAGCACTGTAGCACCTCCCTTGTAGCAGAATGTAGCAGGATCCGCTTTACAACTCTGTGTGTGTGTGTGTGTGTGTGTGTGTGTGTATGTTTGTGATTGTGGATAGTCATATATTTATATCTTTGTGGGCATCAAATATGTCCCCATGATGATAGGAATACATGACAATTTTAACATTGTAGGGACATTTGGCCGGTCCCCACAAAAGAAAAGTGATTTTGTACAAAATATTTTCTTTTGGGTACTGAGGTTAAGATTAGGGGTTGGGGGTATGTGTGGCCATGCAACATAATTAGCTACAGTATTAAACATGTCAACAGAAATAGTCCACATGTCCAAATGTGTGCCTATGTGCCCAATCTAAGGGTGTTATACACCCATCCATATCAATGGACTATCAGTAGAAACACCTGTCACATATAATCCTAACCCTCTAACATGAATGTTAGTGTGTATCTATTAGGGTGTGGATCTGCGCAGACTTCTTCCACACTCACGCTGAGATATTGAATTGCGTCACAGGCTGAAGTAAACATTTCTGACATTGGGATAAAGCCCTGCAGCTGAGTATTGTCCTAGTTTGTTTAGGTGTCATGATAAAACATGAGACAATTTCCCCCCTCAGTTAGTATTTTAAAGGTGAAAGCTGTTTAACTCACTACCTGCTCACAAAACCCCAATACGAGTTAGTGCTTGTGAGACTTTGGAAATAAAGGCATGGTGTTGCTTTTGTTGTACAGGATCTTTTTAAAGGCAGTGAACATGGCGAGGAAATTACTTAGTGGGAAAAGGACTGAAAAGGTCCACCCAAGTTTTCATAGACAGAACTATAGGTAGTGGACAAGATGGACATTATGATGAGTGACAAAAAAAGGACAGGAATGCTATACAGGCTAGTGGTAATAAGACTTAAAGATGGGGGTATCGCAATATTCAGCACATACAAAATTGTTATCGTGGACAATTCAAAGTACCATGAGTACCACTACGGTCCAATTGGGAGACTCTTGGAGACATGTTGGCAGATTTCAACAAGACGAGTAGTTAATAAAATTTTGCCCCATCACTTTTGAGTAATTTACCAACACATCTAAGTGAAATGTTGGAAATTTTGACAGTTTTTGTCTTGTTTCCACTGTCACTCTGCCTTTACATGGTCTGCGTAAAAGAGGGTTACGTGCTAGCTAGCTAAATCGGTAGTCTCCGTCATCAGCTAGCTTACGCTTGCCGTCCATATTTCCCAGTTGCCTTGCAACAGTGTTCTTACAAATTTAACCACTTGAACGACAAGCATAGCATGTGTTTGCCTTCCTATGTCAAGAGCATGAAGTGCTTTTCACAAGTTTTCTATTTGAATGCACTATTATCTATAGTCTGAGACTTTTAGAACTCCATGAAATGAATATTATGCTTAAAACATATCAGCTGGTTTCACCTCCTACAGCTCAAGCACTTTGCTTGCACAGCTGACAAAGGAATTCTGTCCAAAATTTCTTGTTTTTCTAGACACTTTGTGTATTACTCTGCAATTTTATAATCTACATGCACATGCATGCACACACACATACACATACATAAATAAAGGGGCAAGGTGGTCATTATTTCGGTCTTGTGTCTCCCTGGAGGGGTTTATTTTGTGTTAATAACTGGCTGCCTGTAGCCTATTTAGTATAATTTAGTATCAGGTGTTTCACAGAGCTGTCTAATATACAGTATATATAGGTTTGTGGATCCAGAATTATAGTGGATCCAGAATTTTTCCCATACATAATAGATACATGTATTGTAAAGTGTCCCATACCTGCAGATGGTGCAGACGAAACACTTAGGGTGGTAAGCACGGCTCAGCGCGGATACCACCTCGCCAGCGATGAATTCCCCGCAGCTGTCGCATTTGGTGCCGTAAAGCCGCTGGTAGTCCTTGGTGCAGATGTACTCACCATCCTGCTGGAAGAATCCAGAGCGGGCCAGGTCACAGCCACACACTGCAGACACATGCAAGAGTCATTTCTTAAAACAATTTTGTTGTTTTGTTCAATAGGAGCAAATGAACCTGAAATTCTACATAACACCTTTATGAGCAGTATATAATTATTTGGTAACTATATAAGTATTTGGTATATAACTTGATACCAAAGACCAGTCAAACTTGTCAATTTGATCCTATATAAATTCTAAAACTGTATCCTTTATGCTCTATTCACATGATGGCCTATTAATCAAGGCCACCTCTTTTTAACACCTTTATGTGTAGTAGTTGGTTGATACCATACATCAGTCATACTTGGTCACTTGAGCCTAAATTAAGATGCGAGTCCCAAAATCTGGTTTGAAAAGCATTTACTAATTTCCACATTAGCTCCAGTAATCCACTATATGCTGCATGGTTATATAGAACAACACAATCTAACTAAAAGGATTAGACGAGCAGATAAATAACAGCTGTTCTATTTTGTAATCCAAGTCAAGAAGTCTAACTAATTTAGAGTACACAAGATGGAGTCAATATATGCCTATTGACTCTATAAATCCTCCACACAAGTCTGACTAAACGCATTAAATAAATAGACTTTATGTGAAATGAGAGGACGTCGACATCTGAGCTGATTATTTGCTACCTTTGATATGGAAGTGTCATTAAACCTACAATAAGGAACCGCAGCAAGGTTTTGGTTTTGGTTCTGTAACAACAGGCACATTTATAAAACATTTGTCTTTGAAAAAACTGTCATTAAAAAATGCTCTAGATTATGATGTTATAGATAAGTTATAGCCTATGATGTTCTCTTATGTATAAACCAATTCAAATAAGTCTATTATTTGGTTTATGAAGGCCATGCAACAAATGTTCAGTATTTTGAGAATATTCTATTCTACCAAGTAGATCCTTTAAACCATATACACGTAGCGCTTTCCATCACATAAAAGATAACCTCAAACAAAGATAAGATGGAGGCAAAGAATCTTCTATAATACGGAAAGCAGATTTTCTAATGCTTTAGTGGGTGTTATCTCGCTTACACCATGGCTAACTTATCAGCATTTAAAAAACAGATTCTTTGATTTGTTTTGTTTACTCATAACTGAATGATATGAAATAATATGAAAATAGCAAGCAGCAAACTTATTGTAATTTTATTTAGCTAACTTTCTTGTCCACCCACATATTAATAGGCTACCATTATATGATGGTTATGGTCACGGCTCAGAAGGCATTATAAATAATTCCTTTCTATAATGTCAATCCAACATTTACAATCCAACATGCTTCCATTAGTATTAGTAGCATTGATTTAGAACTGTGATTATATGGTATAAGTTTATTAAATTAAGCACCACACATCAAACTCATAACAATATGCAAATGCACCAAGCTGAATTCTATGTAAATTCACATTGTCTGATTTGTTATTACATTGTGCTAGGAAAGGGACCTTGTTTATCTTTTTCTGTATATGACATCATGTAGTCCTCAAACCTTGAAGCTCAGCAGCCTTAACCCTCTGCCCTATTCTTACTGGATGCACTCTTGGGGTAGACAGCACTTTATGAACTTTTAATGGAAATTTCTACTTATTGCATCTTTAATTATAAACTGTGAAAATCTCATTGGACAAAGAATGATTAGCCAACTTCCAATTAGTCCCATAAGTCCAAAGCAGTGGTGTTCATCAGAAAGCGTTAGCTGTCTGCAGATCCTCTATTCCCCCTTCTTCCTTCCTACATCATTCCCTGAGCCGTCTCTCCCGTCACACTGGCATGTTGCTGCATGAAAGCTCCCAAAGGACCCTGCATAACATAACCAGTGTGAATGTGAGTGTGTGTGTGTGTGTGTGTGTGTGTGTGTGTATGTGTGTGCGTGTGTGTGTGTGTGTGGAGGTCAAGCTAGAGGACTGAATGCTGCTCCCATTTCCAGTCTTCCCACAGATTGAGCTGCTACAGTATTACTGAGCTGTAGCAGTGGCCGCTGGGTAACTGACACCCTGCATTTACTGTACGCGGGCATTTGTATATCATTGATGCTCCAAAAATATCTGTACTGTGTATTACGATGTCTGACTTTTAATTTCGTCTGTATTCAGTGACTTATTTGTCAGAAACAGAAACAGAAACAGAAACATACATGGCAATGTATTTTAAAATACCTGGTTTGTATTTCTAAATCTCTTCTGCTTCTGGTAGGTAAAACTCTTCAGGCCATGTATTATTAAAAAGAATTTATGTAGATATTACAATGTCTACAATATCTCATCATTCTTTAAAGTCCTTAATATTTTCCAAGAGATTTGAGGGACCCAGTTACAAGATATGTCATGAATGTCTAATGTAGAGCCCTTAGCTCGAAACATCACATTTTTGTTCCTTTTTAATTCATTTGGATGTTCGGCACCTGGGATTTAATGGTATTTTGGATATGTGTGCTGTTTTTGTACTCTTCCGTGATGGCCTGACAGTGGGGTTTTTTTTCTAAAAACATTTGTGACACACCCTTGCTGTATGCCAGCTCTTAATACACTAGTTACTCTTTCACACAAAAACACATGCGCTCAAAAAGACACAAATGGCAGCCTGCACCAACCACAGAGAACAGGCTTTCAACTCCCTCCGCAGACATCTGCACGCCCTACAGTTTAGCCTTTCTTTCCGGCGCCATGCATAATTCAACAGCTCCATAAATAAAGTCTGTGCGTGTGTGTGTCCAGACTCTTCTATATTGGACTGATCTGGGACTGGGACTGCATTGGAAGGCCTGTGTAACGTGTGAGTGTGTGTATGTGAGTGTATTGAGAGTGTAGAGGTCGATTACGTATTTATCAACAGCCAACAGACACTATTAAAATTCAGCACAGCAGGATGGACTGGCCATCCCTCTTCTCCTCCCCTGCCTTTCTTTGTTAATGACATGCAGTACAATTACTTTTATCGCTCCGCCATGTGTGTGTGTGTTTGTGTGTGTGTGTGTGTATGTGTATGTGTGACAGGAGGCCTCAGCAAGACTGATGGAGAAGGCGTATTGTTATATCTGGCTCTGTTTGGAATTGCCACTGTTAAGGCCTGTACCTAAATAAGAAATCAACACACCCACACGCGCACACACACACACACACACACTGGTGTGTTTTCATCGTAATCTCTATCTACCGCATCTGTAAATTATGTGTGATTACCACAGACACAAATTTTGACGTTACCTGTAATGGGAAAAGAACGGAAAATCAATTTACACAAAAATGACTGACAATGAATGTCTAAGCAGAGTTGTTGGGGCAGCCAAACGTTTATGCGAAACACGTATTTTTGTAGAACCAAAAATACACTCATGAATGAAGGTATTTGGTATTTGTAAATTAAGCTCCAAATCTGTACAATTTGTCCTTTCAGAGATGGGACTACTTTTTCAGAGAGAAGATGTTAGTTATAAGTTACCAACTTAGCCAATGTAGCTCAAAGTAAAAACGCCTCAAATTACATCGATGATTTTACTTTGTATTGCATTGTTCTAATGTTCAAAAGTTGGATAAAACTACATAAGAACAGCTTTGGTAAGCCTTTCTCTCATGTCTGTATCATCCTAAGATATGTATTGTTAACGTGTAACGGTTATACTTTTAAATTAGTGTTATATAGTCACGTATTTTAAACATTTACTGATGGAATTTAACAACTGCACTTCCATTATAAATGAGTTCAAATTAAATTGCTAAAAATACATATAACCCATGTCTTCAAATTCTCAGAGTGCTGATCCTCAATTTTTTCAATTACATCTGAATACAATTACATATAGGAGAACCTCAGTCAGCAATCTTACTTTGAGACCTTTGATTAATATAGTTGCAGGTGTTTTCAGCACCTGTTTCTGTAGAAATCCAATGCTGATTCAAAATAACTACGCCCAAAAAAAATCTTTTTTTACTCCAGATTGGGAAAGATGGACATTGTCATCTAAATGACCCATCTATTAGATCTCCGATACTATAAAACTGAGAGAATTAGGTGAGTGGGGGCTGTTTTTCTTTTGGCCGACCATGATAAATGTGCTCTGTGGCTCCATTCCCATTTATACTGATTAGCCTATTTTGTTTGCGTTCTAGTGAGTGTCAAAACAGACTAATGAAACGCCAAATCACTAGCTTTCCTCAAAGCTAGCCTAAGGACATACCTCAGTATAGCTTAAGGCTGATGCTAATGTTGCATGTGCATGTTTAACACAGCTAAGATAATACTAATGCTGGTTCAGCGAGCGAGTTAGAGACTAGCATAATTCAACAGAGGCTAAAAACATTAATTATAGACTTTTTCCCAGCCTTTTAGCCTGCCATTGGACTGTTATATACTTGGGCCACTGCAATTAAAGCCTTGATGGTATGTAGTTTATTGAGTTCATACACGGAGTCAAGACATCCTCTCAGTGTCTTGTGATGCTGTACAGTGTGGCCCAAATAAAATCAATACTTTTTTTAGGGATACGGCAAAAATACCCAAAATGCTTAACACAACCCACTATTCTGTATCAGAGTAATGGAAGACCAAAAGGATTTGCCTGAGAAGGAAAGGAGAAAGCTCTGTGTTTGAGTGAGGTTGGAAGTGATAAAAGAGCAACCTAACACTGATGAGTGCTAGCATATGCTCAGCTCATATAAAACCACACACGAACCACTATAATCCCCAGTATCTCCCAGCAAACACACACACACACACACACACCTGATACGCACATTATTTTGCTTCTGTCGGCAGGAATCAAATACCAGGCTGACCTTTCACAATCCAGGCGACTCAAATGCCATTGGGTGTGTGAGCCACAAGGCTAATTCCTGCCACAGCCGTACCATTTCTCACAGGAGAGCATTATTTAACCTGCTCAAAAGCTACAGTATGAACCAAAAGTCAGAATCCACTACAGAAATTAGTTTTTATTTCATCAGTTTAAAAAAAAAAAAACCTACCTTGTTGACCTTGTTTGTACCCTTATGTTATAACTGTTATTTTGTTAATTATATCATAAAATCTAAATATGATGTAAATATTAGAATCTTACATTCCAGAAATGGGAGACTGTATACGTATATTCTAATACAATGAGAAAATGTTTTAAAAGGAAAGCAAAAAGGAAAGTTTAAGGTGCTCAACACAACTTTGATAACTTTATTGGTCTAAAAATGCATATCATTAAACACCTCCTGATTTATATTTATTTTGTTGGAATAAGTGACAATTTGCAAGACAGGATATAAAAATCACTCTTAAATATTTGTGAGTGACAGTGAAAGGGTTGACAATTGCTTGGGTAACAAAAGTTTTATAAAATCCATAGAATTTAGGTGCTTGAGATGGCCACTCTGTTTTCCTGCAAGTTAAACATGTCTTTTTCCACACAAAAAAAAAAACATTTAAATTTACATTTAAAAGTAACATTTAAAAAGAAAAAAATATACTGTCAAAAAAGCAGTATACAGCAATATCAATAATGATTTTAAGGAGCTGAAAGTTTTGATAACTGATAATATCGACTAATATAATTTTATATGGTCAAAAGTTAAACAGACACCAAAAGTGGATAAATAGCAACTAGTTAAGATCGTTTAGAATTCCTCGGATACAGAGAGGAGCTTGTGTATATAGGCAATACAGGTACAAATGAATAGAACTGAGTGATATAATGGGAATATGTGAAAATGTGCCAGGGACACTCTGGCATTCAGTAGAACGCATTCATTGTCTATGTAAATTGTCATTCATTACACTGTGTATACAATGAGTAGCACATAATAGGTCCTTTATTGGACAATTTGATAGGATAATTACGCACTTTATGGGGCTCATTTCATAACCATATTGCTAAATGCTTGATATGATGTGTGGCATAACTGCTGGTGAGACAGTAGAGGTAAGATTTGAGTGATTATATGTCTTATAATACCTTTTAGAAAAAAAACATGGGACTGTTGAAGTCCACTGCAGTTCAGTAAGAGTTTCTGGGGTGGTTGGCACAAAGCTTTAACCTGATTGTATTCAGAGCTGTCTCTCTCTTTTCAAAGCTTTTTGATTCAGTGTTGCACTTAATCCCATGACCAGAGGTCTTGACCTCTCACATAAGCTGTCACTTGCTAGTCAATGTTACAGTTTCTAGCTCCACTCTTTAGGTCCATTTTTGTCTGTCATCTCAAAACATGGCTCACATCCACAAACCTCATTTATCTTCATGCAATAGGCATTATTAATAAAGAATAAGCCAATGATATGTTGGGATTACAATACCTTATGCAAGATAATTACAGCTGTGGTGTTGCAACTTTGTTTAAGTGAAATGAAAGTGTGCCAAGATCTCTAACTGCAAGCTCTGTCAACCTGTTCCTTTTAGCTTATTTCTCACACACAGTTCTGCTCGCAAGTAAGAATCTCTCTGACGCAATTATGCACCTCAAATTCCTTTGAAATGCTGTGATGCCAAAACAGAGGCAGAAACAAGCTATGCCCGTCAATGTTAGTCCAACATGCTCGAGCAAGTCTTAAGGCCTTTCAAGACCATGCATACACAGCTTATTCTGAGAAAAAGAACTAAAAGGAGGAATACTCCGTTACCTTATCTCAATACAGGTTATATCTGAGCCTGGCGTGGAGATAGGAAAGGCTGCCATGATGACAGAATCCTCAGAATCCACTCCTCTGTCATGTTCCCCTTCCCAGTGTGTTAGAAGATCAGTGATGCTGATAGACTGAGAATACGATGATGGGATGATTGACTGACGTGTGTGTAGGTCCATAATAGTGTGTAGGTGTGTAATTTTCCATAACAAAACCACTTGCTAAAGTCACTCAGACCTAACCTAGCATGCCTGTGTGTGTGTGAAACATTCTCAGTAATGCTGGACCTGCTAGCAGAGAGGACTTTGCATAAGTTGCTTGACCCTGCATGCCCTCAAACTGAAGCCAGCTGGAGCCAAGACTTAAGCTCTGGAGCCAATACTTACCTTCCCAGTCATTTACACTTCATAGGCTTTCGTTTTTTGCCATCTAGCTTTTTTCAACAGGCTTTCACTAACACAAATGCTTGTTTAGCAGAACTGGTCTCATTGCAAGAGAACTTGCCACACTGAAAATAAACGCAAGCAGATTACAAGCTAATGAAGGTCGGATGCAGTGATATTAAAATGGAAAATTTCATTTCATGCAAACGCCCCTTTGCATTCACTTAAATACATCTAACATCCAGTCTGTCATGTCCGAAACTGTCACATCTGTCATTACAAGTTCTAAGTGTTGCAAGTTCTAACAGGTTGGATGTTATGGGAATGGTATGAGGTTTGTTGAATAAAATATCTGTAAAAACAGACCTGTTATTTCAGCCAACAATCAGTCCCGGTTGTTTTAACCTGAGTCAGGGGGTATATCCCTATTCGTGCGGCCAAGCCACAAAGTTTGAATAATATGAAGGCTTTCACTTAAATGGAATTTAATGGGCAATCACTGGAGAAGTTGCAATTTAGTCCAAGACTAATCTTTGTCCAGGTCATGTGACCTTCATATGATTCCAACTTCTTCATATGACCAAATCTCTACGCATGACTCTATGACTTGAATGAACTATGAACTAAACTAAAATGAGCCAGAGAGGGTCGAGTAACCTCAAGGTAGAATGTATGGCTGTGTTTTCTTTTTGTTTATGGAAATCAATATCAATCACAATAAATCCCCTTAAATCCAGTGTGGGCAGCAAGAACTGAGACTGCTTTCCATTCCACAATGTTATCTTTTGAGTTTTGGATATATCAAATTACATGCATGTTGGCAATTAAACATCAAATCCATAAAATAATCAATTAAGTGTTTTTTATACTCTCAATTATGCCATGCTCATGTTTGTTTTATTTCTAAAACAGAATTCATGTTAGTCTCTGAAGAAGAATAACCTAAAGTGTCTCCCCCCTCTTCAGGAACAAGAGCAGTCATGCAGACTTTGAGATGTAATCTGTCAGCTTGACTTTCAGAAACAAACACACACACACCCTCCCATATTCCGATGGAGAGATATGGCATCATTAAGCGCTTCCTCTCTCCCTCACTTCCATCCATTACTGGATTTCTATTTGTTAGAATACTGATGTACATCTAGTATATTACATTGCATCTCTTACACAACCTAAGTATCTCACAGACATGTGCACCAAGAAGCAGATTGTTATGCGAAGCTTTGTGCTAGCCAATGCCCTAAAATAACGTGGCTTATTTGTCTGGAAAGAGAACGAAAGGAAAAGAGGGAGAGAATGAGAAAAAGAGAAAAAAAAGGAAACAAGAGTGAGAGAGATGTGACAGAAACCCCAGAGCAGGGGTCGTCAACTGGCGGACAGCGGTCCGGATGCGGTGTCGTGAAAAAGACACTTGCCCTCAGGCCCTGAAAGATAAATCAGAAAGAGTAGCAGAAAAATGGATAAGTTTATTGAGGATCAAAAAGACACCACAATAAAGCTGAGTTGTCCCCAGGGAGAACTGAGGGACTGAATGAAGGGCTTCTTTTTTTATATCCTCCTGAGTAAAGAAGGATCAAATGAGACTTCATCCCTCTCCCTTATCTCTTCTTTATTTTTTTGAAATAATTGGCCTGAAACTAATTGTTGGTTTTTTACACCATTGTATCCAACCTGGTATGTTGCTTTTTAAGATAAGCCAGTATCAGTCAGTTCCTCAGCTCTCTTCCTAGACTTAGTTCCGTTGTTTTTCGAGGTCAGAGATGCACAGTAAAATCATAGGACAAAAGGCCCTCAGTTATATTGTTTTTTTTTCCACATTTTAGGTTACCATTGTCTACAAGCTAACTCATTTCTTATTAAAAATGATGGGGTCATGTCCCCTGAGTATACTGATTTTACATATGTTTATGTTGATTATTCATCATGTTAACTACAAAAATACACCACAG
>JAOUQW010000019.1:16338086-16356913 GCA_028565825.1 Olivaichthys viedmensis | reverse complement strand
CTCTCGTTCTTTATTCAGCACATTCTGTATCTGTGATGAAGTTGCTGTTCTCCCTCTCAGTGAACAAAGCTTTATGTATTGCTCTTCTGATGGTAAGCTCACTTTTGGTCTGCCTGATCGTGCTGTGAATACAACTGATGCAGTTTCAGCAAAGCGTTTTAGAGTGCCGTACAGTAGCAATGAAAAAAATCCCACATTGCCCCACTATAGATAGATTACATGTTAGGGCTGCACAATTAATCATATTTTAATTGTGATCATTATTTTTGGCGTCCTCAATTTAAAAAATATAATCGGCTGCAATAGCAGTGATCTTAGCTAAAGTTAGATAATTGGCTAACATTGGAATTTGTTTTTGGAAAAAAAAAATTTATTCATATGTTCTAACTGTCTGACCAATCACAGTGGGCTCTGACAATTTTCCTGCTAACAAAAGCAGGCTACACAGACATTAGACTATCAAGGTAGGCTACACCTATGATAGCCACAATAATATGATTGCATACCTTGGTGGCATATTTATATATTTAAATAATGTTAAGCTAATAACATTCCTAGAGTTGATTTTCATTAGTCTATTAGACACAAAATAATTGCACTCTGCATATATCAGCAAGGAGTTTTTTCATATTTAAGAAATGCACTCTCAGTCAGAGGAATGCTGCAATGCTTGTGTGGGTGTCAGGGTGATGTAACCTTATGCAAGTATAGCCAAAAATGATGGAATCAGAACCACCAAGCTATCGGTATCAGCCAGCAATTTTCATAATCGATGAATCACTAGTTGCTACGGTGATGTGAACTACTTCTTGAATGTTCGCTCGGCAGACTACAGTCTAGGCTTGCCTAGTCTTGTTCTATTTAGAGTTAAATTACGTTTGTATTCAACATTTAAAAAGATCCAGTTATTTAAAGATTTCTACATCTGAAGGAGTATAGGCTTATAATGTACAAATATGAAAGAAAAGCGTCTTTTCTGCCGAGTTAAAATGATAAAGTAATATACAACTATTTTGCTCTTAAATTGGCTGGATAATTGTAAAAAATAAATCATGTAATTAATTTTTTAAAATATTGAGCAAAATAATCAGGATCATTCTTATAGGCATTATTGTGCAGCCCCATTACAGATGGAGATTCTAAGCCTAAACAACAGTGGCATTTTCAATTTGTTATGAGAAATAACTGAAGATGTTTAACAGATGGGAAAGCCTGGAAAATGACCAGTGTGGAATACCATACAGTAAATCACAGAAATAAGTATTTCTTAAAGCTCACACATCTTGCTTGTGTTTCATCTTCACTGACCCAAACCCTCATCTTTTAGTGCAGTTTGGAATTTATGCCATTTACTATCCATTATGCACTCAGAGCTGGAGACAGTTTGTGAAATTTGATTGTGCTTTTTGGCTAGCTTTAGTATGGCAGAACAATCATTTGCTTTATTTTTGCGATTCTGTATTGTTTTGATATGGTTAGATGCATCACCACCAGCCTAAAAATTAAGCAAGTTAAAATAATAAATTTTCTTTGCATTTTTGTCTGCATGGCTGTGTTGTTTGAATATAGTATGATACATCACCTCCACTACACCTCTCTTAGGTGTGTGTACGGTGATCATGGCTCCACTGTCCAGCATGAAGGTGATCTTGTAGTTGGGGTTGTCCGTCACACCTAGCTCCTAAAGCACCATACACACACACACACCAGCAGGACCAATGAGTGACGGTTCAAAAATATTAATTCACTGCAGGCACAAAACTAAAGTTACATTCATCCTAGGGCTGGGCGATTATTCGATTTCGATGACAATTTTGATAAAATTTCCTATGATTTCGATGATAAATTTTAAGATGAAATTCGATACACATGAACGTGTAGCGGCTCAAACATGGCCATCGGTGCCTTGCACTTGCTGAAATATATCGTTTGTAACGGCAATAAAAACAGGAGGGATCATAAGATAAACTAATTGTACATCAGCCGGCGTAGTGAGCTTTTTCCTCGGCCTGCGCAAAACGTCATAGATCAAATTAGGGTTATTGGGAAGGTATATTCAAATTATTTAAAAAACTTTGCTATAAATGTCATGTTATGCTTAATTCTGTCGTTCAGCGTATTCAAATTCTGATTATGTTTGCAGCCGCTGCGTTATTTTTCGTTAATGGTCCGTTACTAAAATGACGTTTAATTTCAGGAGAACAGAAAAAGCCCATACCAGTATAAAGTAAATACAGGAGAAGGATAATCTGAGTCACTACTTTATTGTAAAGCATAATCCATTTGGAGTTTGTTAATTGATCTATGGTTAAAATATAACTTTGATCTAAGTTCACTTTACGCACTACTAGTCACGATACGCCGCAAGTGTCTGTGTTTTTTTACATTTCAAATGTTCTGACTTGTTAGTTCCTTTAATAAATAATAATTTTCTGGACCAGTCAGATGCCAATTGTCTTGTGTCAAGTGCACTTTTTCTTCATTATGTTTACGTAAGAGGTGAAAAGAATACTGTGTACTATACCTCAGTTGCAAATGTATTTATTTTTATTTGTATTATTTAAAAAGGGAGTGCTAAAAACACTTTGAGAAGTAATACTGTACGTTTTGGACCTTCTGGATTCTTCGAGTTTTAGTCAACACCAGACATAACATAATGATATATAATTCAGATATTAATCGTAATCGAGTGATATTGAAAAATATATAGTGAAAACATTTTTGGCCATATCGCCCAGCTCTACCCAGGAGTCTGTGTCACTATTGGATAATACATTTATTTATAGTACACTACAATTATGTGAATATAAAGTGAGGCTTTATACAAGCTGTCAAAGTAATGGCCAATTTAATCATCTTACGGCATTGTGCTCTTTCTTTTGATTACCTTCATTTTCTTTTTCCTCCTAATGAGCTCCCTGTGAAGACAGTAGGTAGACAAAGTGATACAACCCATAGCAACTACATTTTTAAAGAGTCTTCCATAGCAAACATAATTTCGTGAATATTTACTCTTAATCCGTGGGCAAAAACTACCAAATACTGTATGTCAAGTAGAACAAGTCAAAAAAAAAAATCTGACACAAGAGGCCACATCTACCAGCGAAATCAAAGATGTCTGTTTTGGAAATAAGTTTATACATGAGCTTCAACTTCAGGATTTACATTTATTGTTGAAAAAGAAATCATTAGTCTTTAGGATCATGAAAAGCATACATTCCTAGGATGTGTCCAAAGTTTTGACTGCTTCAGGATGTATGAAAAATCAGGGGATGTATGTTTCATACACAAAACAATTCATCATGTTCCTGCATGTCAGGAAACTTTAGATGTGTGGCAAGGTTCATAGGAAAACCAAAACATATGAACATGACTTCTGGCAACCAAATATCTTGTTTATGGAATGTGTCTTGTATATCTCATTGGAGCCAATTACTTCATTGTTTGACATTCGAATGCCTCGTCATTGCGCTGCTACTTGTTTAAGAATAGCTGGTTTAATTTTGAGGCAGCAGGGGATGCACATGCACGAATTACAAAAACTAGGTCTGTGGTTAGTGGGTTCTTTGCAGAAATTTCAGCGGGCCTCCTCATTGTGACCCATTCGAACCTTAACTCCGCATCATGCTTGAGCCCCCCATGGAGGAGAGTGAAACCTCAGCAGAGTGCAGTCATAGTGAATGTCAGTGGTCTCGATTTCCCTCCAAGAGCTTAGCTTAAAGGAAGGGATCACGCAAGGGTGGGCGGCTCTTGCTTTTTAACTTTGGAGTTAACGTGGCTTGTGCCGGCCTCAGAAGAGCAGCGCTGTCTTTTTATAACGATGAAAGTGTTCAGAGACTTGCTCGGATAAAAGGTCAAGCCTTGAGGTCTGACTTTCAGCTTTCTGTCAGCGACCTTGAAGCTTTTTGGTGCACTTTTTCTCCTTGCTTTCAACATGCCAAACAGCCCGAGTTGAAGGGTATTTGATTTGGCCAGTGGAGCGCTTTTATTAGAAACACACATTGCTGCTCGACTAAATGTGGCTTCTCGAATGCGAGCGGCCTGCTGAAGATGTCATTCGATCAGACACTTTTGACCCATCCTCAATAGTCTTATTCTACATTCCAAGCCATTGTGCTTTGTAAACAATTTTTTGTGGTATCTTAGTGGCACTCTTAAGAGCATTTTAAGTTTCAGAGAGGCACTCTACATTTCAAAGAGGCTCTCAGTACTCACATGTGATGTATTGGCAGTACTATAGCCAGCTTGTGTGCAGGCCTTCCCAGGATTTTGATCTTGATTTTGATCTTGTGATTGCTCAGAGCCATCTGGTCTTTTTCATTCTCTTCAGTGTTGGGAAGTGGAGAGGAGCCAGTGTACAGTGTCTGTGCTGGAATGACACTGCATCAGAGTTTGCTGTTCTTACTCGCTGATAAATCTCATGTGTTCGCATATTGTTGCTAATGTCTCAAGCGCCTCTGAATCTTTAATGGCTGTTTTAATCCACGTAAAGGTCAGAAGGGGTGAGATACCAGCCAATGACGTATATACATGCAACTGTAGTTGTAGACCCCAAATGGGACCTTTATAGATGTTATAGTAAACAGTATATTATTAAGGGAGATTATATAATAGAGTATATAATGGAAACACTTGACAATATTTAGACATATCAGTAATGACATGTAATTATTGTTAGGTTGTCCATTTGTTCTCAGTTAGGCTTTAACCCTTCCTTAAATGCCACTCATTAAACTGCTGTGCTGACAAGCTGCCAATTTCAGGTGGTAAATTGAGCTTTCGTTCAAAAGGAACAGTCAAACTGAACAGTGGGTTGATATCATTTGTGGGATTTCACAATAGCATATGTGGAGACATAGAGTAATGAACGACTTCTCAGACTAGATCACTTTCCTCCACTGTTCTAAGGTATAAATTTGGTGGCCATTGCATCAACATCAGCTTTGGTCAACAGTGATTTATATCTGGTTACAAATGGTAGCCTTTACATAAATAACAGATTTGATAAGTGTATAATGCATTGTGTTAGTTGAGACTGGGACAGGGGCTTAAAACTGAATTTTTCTGACATTTAAAGTCTTTTTCCGGTGTTAGCCTTGCCTGCATGCATCAGATTACCAATGTTCCACAATCTTGAGGCACATTTTCCTTGTTTGAAATTTGCTGCCCATCACATGTGCTCTTGTTTAGTGAAGGGTGGTTCTATTACATTACACAGGCCAGAATCTGTAGGACCACTTTTTGCTTTTTTGATTATAACCTTTTTTAATTACAAAGACGACTTCCTGACTTCATCTCGCATTTCATTTCTCATCAGCATTATCTAGGGTGTATTCGGTAAACCTCAGGAAATCCTAGCTAGGCGAAAGAAGGAATTAAACTTTTTTATTTGGTCTGTTTGTTCTTTATAGAATAGTTCTTCTCATACAATTTCCATACATTGTTGAGTGCCTGAGATAATTTGTCAGAGTTCTTACTCATGAAAGCAGCAAGAAAAGACAGACATTTTAGTACAGCTAATGGAAGCAATATTTCAGCACATTAAGACTTTAGTGCCTTTTCTGCCTCTTATTTAAAATTAAATTTTTATTAACACTCATGATTTGTGAGCTGCGAGAAAATTGGCCTCTCTGTGAACTCTAAGTCAAACTGAGTCACACTGTAGCAGTTTAAAAAATCAATTATGGCCATATTTCATTACCTTTGCCCCTGTCTGTCCATGACACTGTGCTGTCATGCCCTTTATCAAATTGAAAGACTTGAGAAGGTGTAAAGTGCCATTAACGCTACTTTTAATTTTTCAACATTACTTCCCGGTTAAAAATTAAAGCCCGCTTATTAGATTAGCCAAGACAGCTAGATGTAAAATTATGCAGCAGAGAGTCTACTAAGTGTGATACTAAGAACACATTGCAATTTAGGTGCAATTCCACATTTATATGAATTCCGTGAAACTATCCACAATGGAATCTGTAGAACCCGGCAGGGGTAATCAAGAGCGTGTTACTGTGCTCGATGAAAAGACAGACTAACATCTTTAAACGCGCAATGCGTCAGTCATCATCAGATCTTCTGCTCATTTTCTCATTTGCTCTTCATCTTAGCGACAGAACTGGGACACAAGAAAGCCCTGCATATTCCTTCTGATTATGAAGGCTGCCTCGTGCCTCGTTCACAAGTGGTTTGTCTTTTTTTGTTTGCCCTCTTTCATCCAGATGAAACCTTTAATACTTAACATCAGGATGAGGTTAGACATTGTTTTTGAAAGTGGATTTTTGAACACTCATTTGGGTATTGGAATGTTAAGATGGTGACAATGAGAGGTCAGGATGTTGTGGGCCTTGAATCATTTTAGTGCCCTTTTGCTGTCCTTTCAGTGAAAGTAATCCTGAAAATTATCTTATGTCAAAACTAGTAAAACACCACAACGCGACTCTACTACACTGGGTTTAACTATACTAATCTTGTGTTGACTTGAGGGAGTACAGATTACTATTTACCTCACATTTTCATCCATCATGTGCATATAACCGCGCATCTATTAATGGATATGACTTTGATACAAAGTGATATTACAGGTTTTGACGTCAGAGCACATCACAACTGAAACTGTGAGGCAGTTCCAGTGTCATAGGTTTCCAGGGAGGTGAAACTTATCTAACATTACCAGGGGGCTTCTTGATTTTTCTTCGCTATTGGTTACTGCTGCACTCTGCTGAATTTTTACTGGTTTACAACTTTTACTTCCTCTCACAAACTGATGTGGTGATGTGGGTTTTTCACGGTCAATGGCACACATGGCAATTCACACTGCAATAGATTATGATTTGTATTAGAACTTCTTCTACCTTTTTACATATATTCTCATTTAAATAAATTAAAAAATATATATATATATATATATAAAGACGCTTGAGCTGTGAATAGTAGACAGTACAGAACAGAAATGTCCATGTTTCATTGATAGTTGTCAACACATAGTTTATTTATATTTACTTCATGAACAAAACTGTAAAGCATGTAAATTTAATCTTTTGGCTCTGTTTGGATCAAAATTGTCCAATTACTTGTTTAAAAATCATATTTATATTTCATTTAGATTATTTTGAGCTTAGATTAACAAGGTAAATAAATGTGTTAAACAATGACTGGTCTATGTAAAAAAGACCCAAAAAGGGGATTTTAGTCGCTGATTTTAGCCCCCAGGAGACTCCACAAGCATGTGAACCAGTTATTAATGTCTATTTCCATAAATATTGTTTATAATCCTAACAATGGAGATGAATTTAAGATATATTAGGTGTTAGTAAAATAATTGTTACAATTGCATTGGCGTTTAAAAGTTTGGAAACAGCCGTCAGATTTTATGAACAGTCATTATTCTATTCACTAAACTTTTACACATGTACAAAATGTCACGGTTGTAGAGACAGAGGCGGACACAAAAGCAAAGCCACTCAAACACTTTATTAAACCAAACATACACTGAAACACACTACGTAACAGACATGCAACGAAAGACAGACTCGGACTGACACATGGGGATACTTATACATTCACTAACAAGGGATCAGGGTGGACTTAGACACACACGAACACGTGTCCCCTGGCGGTCGTTCCCACGGCTGGGCGACCGTGACAGTAGTAGATCTAATATATGAAATATAAACCAGACACCTAAAGGTATTTTTAGAGGGTTTATTTGGTATTTAAAGTATTTTGGGAAAAAGTTATATAAAAGTCATTTAAAAAGTGAAATGATAAAATTGTAATGATGAAGGAGAAATGACTGTACATAGATAATTCCAGAATATTATTTAAGTCTCCACTTCAAGATTTGATCACCGCTTTCTGACAAAAGATTAATTCTGAATATTAATGTTTATATTAATATCACTCTTGATGCTATAAATCTTTCATAGTCGTTTTGGACATCATCATTCTGGACACATGAGGTTTTACAGCTTTCTACAAATGACTTGAAGCTTAAAGCGCATAAACACTAGAATCATATTACAATCATTTTATAGATGGGTCTGAAACCAAATGGAGTTTATAATCACTGAAAACACTGATTCCAAACTTTTGAACGCTAGTGTATATAGCTGTAAAATCAAGAGCTGGCCTGGGTTGGTGGGCCATCCACTAAATTAAACTCAAAATCTGTTCTCAGAGTCAACAGCATGACCAATTAAGTTTTCCAAGACACTCCTTGGTCATCTAGCTCACTTTTTGTGTTCATGTGTTTGTGTTTTCTAGGTGCTCTGACCGAGTGCTATGATGAGCTGGGCAACCGCTACCAGCTTCCTGTCTACTGCCTCTCCCCACCCGTCAACATGATCGAAGAGAAAAGTGAACTGGAGGTTCCCGAGGCACCCGAGGCCCCGCCCACTGAGGGACATGAGTGCCAGCTGCGGCTGCGGCTCTCAACGGGTCGCGACCTTCGCTTGGCCGTGCGCTCTGGAGACAGCGTGCTCCTAATGAAACGGCAGCTGCAGGCGCAGGAGGGCCTCGAGGCCTCCAGCCAGCGCTGGTTCTTCTCGGGCCGACCGCTCAGCGACCGCATGAAGCTGCACGAGCTCAACATCTCCAAAGACTACGTGGTGCAAGTGATCGTCAGCCAGCCGCCGCCCGTGGAGAATTAGAACGCGGCAGAGGAATTGTATTTTGTAAGGGTGGATAGTGAACAAGGAAAGCAAGGTATTAAAGGGAAGGGGATGGAAAACGTTTGAGCCTGCTTGTCCTGGGATCTTTAACTATTGACGTGAGCCTACAGCACCTTCTTTCTGTGGAGACAAAGAAAGTCGCTGGGGAAAAGTGTTATGTGTAGAACAATGGAGAACTCCCACAAGCATGCTGCTGGAAAGAGAGACATGAGAAGATTCATGATGGCTCGAAACTGAAACGGGAGTCGTTTTGAAGGGTTATGGAGCGCTCGATCCTTTCTCTCCCTTTCCTTCTGATGAGTTTATGTCTGCAAGGCAGACCTGAAGTATGGACGCCTAATGCTCTAGAAGTGACGCATGAGCAGCAGACATTCCTACAGCCATACCTTGGCTTTTAACAAATGAAGAATCACTTTTGACACTGTTTTTATTTGGTTTTTAATGGAAAACTGTACTACCAAAATAGTTAGGGAATATGAGACAGAAGGGGAATTATGAGGCATCCTAAAATGTATCAGTTTTTTATTTTTTTCCCCCTGAAATTTCTTCCAATCTATTCTGTCCAATATATTTTTTTGTCGAAGATGATCTGCTCTTCTTATGTCAGGTGTGCATTTAAATGACTCTATTGCACTGTAAACAATCCTAAAGTGAATAGGCATTTTTTAGCAGTTCTGCAGAGGGGAACTTGTGTTTTCTTTGTGTGTAATAAATCAGTTGTTTGACCTTTTGGCTAGATCTCGACTCGTGCTTTGACGCAGGGGAAGTGTCACATAATGCTCCATGCTGTACATTTCTCACCGTTGGCCTGTATCTTAGGTGAGATGCAAAACTGAGGCGTGGATCTTCTACACAGTCACCGAGGGTCTGCGTACCGTGAGGAATCGTCAGTTTCCTGAGGTTTCCATGGCACCATGTACTCCGTTTCTCATTGATGTGCGAGAGGAGTGTGGTATTTAAAAAAAAAAAGGGGGAGTAATCGTGTGGGAGCAACAACGTAGGGATTTTCACATGGCCTGAGGGAGAAAGGAGGGGTGATTCCCCTCTGAATGTAGCTCTTTATGGAGGACATTCACGCAATTTCCTCTTTATATGTGTTTTTAAATGGCCTCTGTTCCATTGAAGGGGAATGGCAAAAACGATGGCCTATTTTAATAATATCGAATGCGTTTTTAATTAAAATATAAACGTTTGTACTCTTATCCTTTTGTGGTTTCTCAATTCTTCAGTTGTGCTGTTTGTGTTATTTCAAGCATCGACACAGCGCTATTTGACTAATTGAAAGTAGCCAAGCACTAATTTTACTAATATGTTGTTATTAGCGGGACAATCTCTAACATTTGCTTGTTGTTGACCACATTATGGCAGTGGAAATAACTATTTGGGTTTCTGCTCTAATTATCTAAACCAAAGATCTCGGTACATTGAAACCACTGTTCACTGTGGTTAGAATAACCTGATTTACTACACGGAACTGAGAATATTTCTTTTCAAATACCAAGGCACAAGTACATGTGAACATGGCTGTTGATGCTAATTTAAGGTGCATCGATTTCACTCTGCCTTTAATTCCACCTCTTTTTACAGGCATTTCAAGGAAGCAAATGTGAATTAGCTCTGCAATTCCTTTCGTCTTCCTAGTGACATTTGTTTGTTTGCCGCATGGTTTGTTTAGTAGCGAGGTGTCATATATTTATTTTTCACTCTTTTTCTATTTCCACAACCCTTATATGACACAATTGCTCTTTTCAAAGTTCTGCAAATATCTAGTCCTGTTCATAATTCATCTCCTTAGATTCTATTGTTCAGGCATTGTTCACAGAAGGCGGTTACTCGATCCGGAAAAAAAGAAACACTTGACAAATTGATCGAAATTGACAAATTAAGGAGACATCTTAAAAATGATCAAGTAGATTCAGATCCACACCTGATTCAGTAATTGAGAGGTTTAATCACTTACAACCTTCTGCTGACTAGCGCAGAACCTTAATTTCTGAGCTGCCTCTATTTCTTGATGTACAGATTTTGTCAGTGCAAACTTAATCTCAATCGGAAAAAAACAAGGGAAATTATATCATGGCTTTTGTGGTGGGTCTGGAAAAACAGTTTTGACTGTTTTGTCAAACTTCATGTAAAATATGGAGAGATTTCAGAGCAAAATAAAAAAAACAAATCCCCCCCATGTAGTTGTATCTGTATCTTTTAACAATGACAGATCAGTCAACTTTCTGTAGACATGGTGTACTTCTCCCCTAACTATCCATAGCCCTAACTAGGTATGTACCTGTACCTTTCTCATTTTAACCAGAAAGGAACCTTTTCCATCCAAGCATGCTGTCCATATTACATTTGTTGTTCTATAGCTTCTCAGAAGTTCACTTTTCCACTTGCGTAGAAACACCAATAAGACTTTTTAAGTAGGGTAAGTACTGTATAGTATCAAAGAGTGAACTGACAAAGTCATTCTAGCTACCAAATACCATACACTGCCTCTCAGATTGTGTTATGTTGGATGGATTCATTTAATCATGGAAACATCTGGTAATCTAAAAACCAAAATATGAATTCCTCCTGAATGGAATGCAGGGGAAGTGGTGATATTGTGAAATGTCCATGATACAATATTATGTATAGAATATTGCAGTATACAACTGATTATCGACAGCTGTTATCCATTCATTTGAAATGGCCATGATTCACACAAGAATGAGATGTATTTATATCCTTGGTGAATTGACATATAGTTTAGCCCTAAAAATATAATAGCTATAACTATAAGGCCTGAAAGACATTTCATGGATCGGAATATCTTGTGACGTAAAAATCTTTTTGGTCATTACCCGGAAAACATAGACAATGAAGACTCCTTTCTTGCACTGTCATATCAATAAGAGCAAGGTGGAATTCCCTGTGTGTTTGAGTGAAAGTGTGTATAGTAGAGCTCTAGCCTGTGGTTGACTGAGTGTAAAGACCCCATTAGATTGTCACACTCATTCTGCAACCGCTGCAGAATACCTGACAGCTTCCTCCTATTTCCACTCATCACTTTCACTCCTTTGCTTATATGTAGGTAAATAACTTCTCAAGTAAATAAAATCCCTTCCCTTCTCAGCTTGCATTCTTCATCAATGACCTCCAAGAGGAATCTCTGACTTCCCTTTTTGCATTCTGTGTGCCGTCATTGGCAGAAGTTGTGCGTGTTTTTGTTTAAAGCCAAGTCTTCATCTAACTTCTCGTGTAATTAATATTTCACTTCCTCATTCCATTGACAATGGTTTGAGGTTTTTAAGTTTATGACATTTGAGGCTGATAGATTAATGAGGGGAAAAATCATGTGGAAACATGATAATTTACATGCTTGCAGTTGGACACGGCTAATTTTGACCATGTCTCTTAAAACAGTAACAGTAATAAAGTCATAAATGTAGGATTTTGATTTTTTTTTAAATAGAAACAGGACATTATGGACAGCAGTCTTTGATCAGCTGTGCAACCAAAACCTTCTGAAGCTGTAGGAGGTGAAACCAGCTGATAATCAAAATTCTTACATTTTTAAAACAATTTCCTACTGGTACCATAAAAACAACTAGCAATGACACTATTAATCTTATGTCTATTGCTGTTATATTTAGTCACTGGAAATTAAATACATGATATAAAGCAACAACTGTTTAATTAAGGCTGCTCTTCAAGATCCCATGCTGGTGACTAAATACCTGTCAGCATGCCAGGACAGAATAATTAGGTCATATGTGAAGTGTAAAAATTCCAAACAGTGATGGGGTTTGGTTTATGTCTATGCCTTTTGCAGTTCCTTCTTGTTTTGTCCATTTGTCCTGGGTTGGGAATTTTCGCTTTTGTTTCACCTGCCTATAAATTCTGGTGAGTTCGGTCAGTTGTTCAGTGTGAGCACAGTTGAGAAACTACATTAGACTGAAGGTAGGATTTTTAGAATGGTGTTCTGGAATTTATTAAATGTGAATTATTGAGTATCTAATATTTAAGGCTTTCTGCTTTATTTGACATTTCATTAAGACTAGAATTCACACTCAGACTTATATGAATATGCACGTTTATGGTCTTGTACAGGGAATGATCATTTTTGCTTTGCCATTTGTTTAGATGAATTTGATTTTCCTTATTGCCTTGCATCTCACCTTTCTTCATATGGGAGACAGCAGTTCACTTCGGTTTATCAAACCAAACGGTGACTATTATCTTTTATTATTATTTTTTTGAATAAACTTGTCGAGTTTAGGTGAAAACTGTGTATGAGTGAAGCGCTAACATAATCAATAACATGTTTCTGATAACAAGGGTATGTATTATCATAAGGATGTGGGGGTAATGACATATAGCACATTTAATCAATTCTATTAACCAATACATCCAGTCTGTTGGTATTGCTTATAACTGGACTCGATTTTTGCAGTTGTGGCTTTGGAAGTAAATGGTAACCCAATGGAACAAAAGACCCCAGTTCGGTTGCATTGTGGGGATCAGTTTGAAGGTACTGAGATCCACTGGCAGAAGAATCAACAAAACATCCCTGCAAAGGGTAACAGTATAGAAGTCACTATCGAGGCGATGTTGGGGGGAAACTTCACCTGCCACAGTCCATCAGGAGACTTTCTGAACCACACACTGGTGCTGGTCAGTCCACTGGACTTTGAGAAGGCTATTCTGACACGAAACAATAATAAAGGTAACTGGAAGGAGTTCATTTTCGTGCAATATTTGGTAACTTGTTGAGAAAATCTTGACCAAATTACCTTGATGAATATCTCTCTTTTTACCTAGAATTCATTACATGCGTGGCAAGAAACTACAATGGCCCATTTCACTGTTCTTGGAAATGGGATCCCATAAGGAATGGAGTCATGGTGTTTTTCAATGCTTTCAGGTAAGGGAAATTTAAATTGTTTATCAAACTGGCTGGAACTTTGGACTATGTTTTATTCTGCGTCCTAGTTTACTAAATAGACTGCTTCCACAGGAACTCGAGCATTATCAATTGCTCCCTGGACGCTGATAACACAGGGCTCACTTGTGAGGAACTGCAGTGTCCATTCTCTGAGGAGGTGACTCGCATTAACCTCACCTTGATGGTCCGAAACCAGTACCGCTTAGAAGAACACCAGAGGGCTTTCTTCATCCATGACATAAGTAAGAGCTGAAGTGAATTCACAGTTCACCTCATTTCCCCTTCCCCGGATTTTAAATTCACTAAAAGCTACTTTTCTTACTTTTCTTAAAGTAGGGGTGGAACAGTATGGGAAAATTCATAGTATGATAACTGTACAACCCAATATCATGGTTATCGCCGTATTTGCTTTGCATTTTTAAAGAGCATAACATACCATTTTATGTAACACTGCGGTAGCTGTGCAAGTATTAAATTATTTGGTTAGAGAAGCTCCTAGAATATTTTTAGACTTTGTTAAGAAGATTGCTCCAAGCCTTCATTACTTTGTCAAAACAATATAGAGTACATTTTATCTGCTTTTGGCTTGTTAACAGTTTGTTTTTTAACAGCGTAAGCTACACTGTTTTAAAAATCTTGTATCATTTTTCAAGGGATGAGCCACACGTAGTAGTAATATTTTTGTGGCCTTAGTCACTGTGACACCCGTTATACAGGTATAACAATGGTGTTAATGGTGTAAGTATTGTAAAAATGATGGCGAGGTATCCTTAAAGCCTAAATACACATTTAACATATAGATTTATATATATATATATTCAGTAAAGTATTGTTATGCTGTCATGAGGGGCTTTTTGCTTTATTGTGAGGGTTTAATGTGTAGTTACATGAGAAGTATTTGATTATCGTTCAAAACACCACCACAAATTTGTCATACCACATGAACAATAGAGCATTTTCATGATATAAATGTTCTAAATACTTATGCATGAGAAAATATGTATTCTGACCTGTTTTTGATCGTGCAGTCAAGCCAGACAGAGTCAACATCACCAAGGCTGAGAATAACGAGTTTGAGTGGGAAGTCCCCAAAACGTGGAATAGTCCATGCACTTTCTTCCCGCTGCGATACGAAGTGAAAGTGATATCACATCGCAAGGTCTGTGATGCGACACCACTTGACCACGGAGGAAGCCATGTAGAGGTAAGGCTATGTTCTAGACTATCCGGGCTTTTTGTCAATTCTTTCAGACAATAATCATCATAAATATTTGTTTTATTTAGTGTAGGGAAGTGATAGTGTTGAGAAAAAAAAAGTGTACTTTCAGTTGGGACCTGAAAGAACAACATACTTTTTTTTAAACTTATCATTAGCATCTATACATCAGTGAGAACCATCATAAAGTCTCTACCAAGAAGAGTTATACGTTCTGTGTGAGGGCCCAAGACTCCTTCACCAATCATGTTTGGAGTGACTGGAGCCAGCACAAGTAAGTCTATTCTATTCTATGCTATTTTGTGTTTTCTGCTCTTCTCTAATTGGCCTATGACAATATTTTTTAAACCAAAACTATCGTTATATCAGTATATATGGAAAAATCCGCAACAGTGAAGCTCCTTTAGCAGGCTTCGAGGACATTTATGAGGCAACCTCATGCAACCTCGAACAACGAATTTTAACTCCACTATATACAGTTTAACACTTTGAAGTGTAATTTGCTGTGTTTGAGTTGATGGTTATCTTTGTTCAGCTTGAGTGAAGCTTTGTACGTTTTTGACTAAGCTTGGACTAGACGACAATCCAGTGGCTTTTGTGTTTTTCCTATACGTCAAATATCTTAACACACGATTTGAATCACTGGCTTATAATGTACTTTATCCTTTACCTACCAGGGTCATCAAACAAAAGTAAAAAAAATTAATAAAAGGTAAGCCTAAATATTCATATTAACTTATACCACTTATGCACCATATTGGCATAATTTATGGCATTATTATTATTATGTGACAATGTATCACTCTTATAATTGTTTTTGTTTTTAACAGGGTTGGAACTCATTACACTTCAATCTGACAATAATAAATTAACATCCTGGTCTGGTTTTCGAGTATGACAACTTTATATGAAAAAATTGTGGTGTGTATGATTTGGGCAGGGTTCAAGGGGTTAATATTGAAGATTATAACTTATGCTGTTTTTAAGAATAAACTACTGTATTGTATTAGGAAAATGAAGGTAATGTGTTAACAATGTGTTGATATGTGTAACAATAAACACTCGCATTCAAGACTTACTATAAAATCATTGCCTTTTTTTAATTTAAACTCGAGTTGCATCCATAGACTCAGCGCTCACAACTGTATTGTTTAAATGAAATGACAAAATACAGGACGAGGGCTAAGAGAGGACAGGTAGCAACTTCAGGTTACGAATTACCCCACCAAAACAAAGTATAAAAATGTCAGTCCTCAAAACAAACAAATTAAAAAAGCCTCTGCTTGTTCTTGTATTTATTTACCAAAGTCAAGTTCAAAGAAAAGAAAAAAAATCATTACTTTAGCACGCAAATATAAAACAAAAGGTAACACTACAAACAAGTCAATAATAAATACTGAAAGACAAAAAAAGTGTTAAAAACATTTAAAAAGATCATGGTCTAATCTACCTTTAGATACTCCCTGTCCTCTATTTAATGACTTCATAGTGTTTGGATCCACTTGTACCTTGCCAGACTCTTACTGCTGCGTGATTTTTTGTTGTTGTTGTTTAAAAACAGCTCATTTCGGGAGCATAGAGCAGCTGCTCGAAGCGGAGGAGTGTATGGGGACTTCTTTTAAAGCTTGAAAGATGCTAATTACAAAATACATAACTTAATAAATAGGGTGAAAAATGACTTTTATGTGGACAGTGTCAGCAGATCCGATTTGTATCCCTAAAGGTGATAGAGGTTTGGTACAGTTTGGACCAAAAATCTTCAATAAATCATACCAGAGTTTTATACTGGTATCTGATATGTTATACTGGTATCTTTTTCGAGAAACCAATAAGAGTGAAGCACCTTCACTAGGCTTCATGGGAAAATCAATAGGGCAAATTACACAACACCTATAACAATTTATGGTCTTGAATATGTTTTGACCCTGCAGGAGGGCTCAACACATTATAATTGGTGAGATGTATGCAAACTGAAATATTGAGCACCTTAAGCGTATTGGATGTACAAGATGGTCGTAAAAAATGTCATACATGTCATACAATGTGAATCATTTTCTGATATTTGCCTAAAAAATGATAAAGAAGTGCTAAACTCAGACAACATTTGGGGATTTGCACGCTAAGCAAGACCTTATTGTTGGCCAATGTGCTCCCCGTTATAAATGTACCGTGCTCTAAGACTTAACTCGCTGTTAGGCTCAGTACCTCAACACGATGTGTAGCCTGTATGAGCATCACAAAACCAGGAGGGAGAGAGGGAAGACTGTCATGCTTGTGCTAGCTACAGATGTTGCTTGCAGTTATTTGCTCAACATGTGTGTGACTGTAAAGGTGAGTATTTTAAGTATTTTTCTTTATCCCCTCCAAGAATGCACGAGCATGGTGAGATGAAAGAGAACGCTGGCAGGAAGTTGTTTGGTGAGGCCTTGTGGGTGTCCAGCACCACGTGTTCTTAAGGATGAACGCTCCAGCTGTATTGCGAGCTTCATTGGCTCTGCTTCTTTGAGAGGTACCTGCGGGGTCAAAAGTGACCATCATCATCATCATCATCATCATCCCAATGACATGATCTTATCAATAGAGTGATTCCCAAATGTGTCATACCACATACTCTACTGTTCAAAAGTTTGAAATCAGTGTTTTCAGTGATATAAACGCCATTTTGTTTCAGATCCATCTATAAAATGATTGTAATATGATTCTATTGTTTATGCACTTTGGTTTCAAGTCCTTTGTAGAAAGCTGTAAAACATCATGTGTCCAGAATGATGACTCCAAAACGACTATGAAAGTTTTATAGCATTAAGAGTGATGTTAATATAAACATTAATATTCAGAATGAATCTTTTTTTTGGATATCTTGAATTAGAGACTTAAGTAATATACTGGAATTCTCTATGTATAGTCATTTCTCCTTTATCATTACATTTTTATAATTTCAATTTTTTTAATGACTTTTAAATAACCTTTTCCCAAAATACTTTAAATAACAAACAAAACCTTGAAAAATACCTTTTAGTGTCTGGTTTATATTTGATATATTAGAGCTACTACATGAATAATGACTGGTCATAAAACATGTTTTTCAACTTGACTGAGATGTTCAAATTGTTGTCAGTAAGCAGATGAGATAAAAGGTGAAGAAACATATTTTTCCAATAAATGATAGCAAGCGTGTGCTTTATCCTCTCATTGACTGTGTGTGTCTGGCTTGAGCTCTTTAATACCACCACCATGTTCAAAATTCAAACATGCTGACTTTTCGTTTAAAATGTGTGATACATCTGGACAGAAACTTAAGCTAGTAACTCAATAAATACAAGGGAAAAGAGGAATGTTATTTGCGCCCATTGTCTTATTTCCGTGTTATCAAATGGATATGATTCCATCATGAACGTTAGCTTAATAAAAAAAAACCATATATATGCTAAATAAATTATTAATAATAATAATAAAAAATGCCTCTGTTCTGTGGTAATGACCAAACGATTAGGAGTTCAAATCCCCAGACTGCCACAAAGCCATTTTTGAGCCCTGGACTGCTTAGCTATAGAATTGGATTGGACAGCAAGTCATTTAAGATAAAAGTGTCTGGCAAATATGTAAATGTAAATATGTTTAGGGAAGAAAAACACACTCTGATTCTCATGTACACTCACCTTTCCCAGTGCTTGTGATTGAGTCCTGAAAAGTCATCCATCTTGGCAATCTCTTTTAGGTAGTGAGAGAGCTTCAGAAGCTCCTTGTCTTTCTCTCGGTTTAAGTGGGCCTTCATAAACGGTCTAATCTACAGACAAGAAAGTAGGGGTTTATTTTCTGTATCTGAAATATTATGGTATGATATCAGTAATACAGTGTAGTCCATGTGTGTAATAATCTGCTTTTTAAAAAAAAAATTATACCTTGAGTCCATTTTGTGGGTTCATAAGAAAGTTCCTTCCGATGTCATCGAACATGATGGTGTTCTTTCTGTTGTAAAATTCACCATACTTTACCCAGATCACTCCAAGCGGCTTCACCT
>JAOUQW010000019.1:16301128-16316385 GCA_028565825.1 Olivaichthys viedmensis | reverse complement strand
ACAGGAAGACTATTCCATAGCTGGGGGGCTTTGTGGGAAAAGGATCTGCCCCCTGCTGTAGTTTTCATTATTCTATGAATAATGTATAGTATAGTATAGTAAGACTATCTCTGACACCATGGGTTGATCAACCTTTTATATTTTATACAACATACCAGTATTGTTAGGAACTTAATTATTGGGCATGGATATTACTGGCAAATATTATCTTTATACATAATTAATGACCCCCTTATGCCATTTGCAGAAATTGTTTGATATGGTTAGTCAAGCCATTTTTAACTTCTACTGGAAGAACAACAAGCTTGGATAAGACTGTATAAATTAGAGCACAGTCAAATTAATGGTGGGTTAGGGTCACCTGAGTTAAGTATTAATTTGCTTTTCAATTTAAGCATAAGATCGAGTGGTTAAATTGCCCAGTGGAAGAGTCCCCATCGCGGAGCAGCATAAAAGACTCTTGTCTTCAACCTTTAAATATTCAAGATCTGTTAACATTTTCAGAATGTGTAAAGAATTGTTTATTTAGCAATCCATTACCTGAAAGCATAATATACTCATTACATACTTTATGCTACATTGTAAATATTCAAAGATTCTCCTATTTGGTGAAATCTGGACTTCTCCATTGGAGACAGGCAATTTAAATTCTGTTACTGGTGAGAAAAGTGAATTGTATACTTTCAGCACTTACTTGACAGAGATATTAGATTTAGAGCAATTATATTTCATACAATTGTTATTAGGGCAGCACGGTGGCGCAGCGGGTAGCGTTGCCGCCTCACAGGTCCAGGGTTCAATCCTGAGCTCAGGTTACTGTCACATGTTCTCCCCGTGTCCATGCGGGTTTTCTCCGGGTACTCCGGTTCCCTCCCACCTCCCAAAAAACATGCCGGTAGGTGGATTGACTATCCTAAATTGCCCCTAGATGTGAATGAGCGTACGAATGTGTGTGATGCTGGCAGTCCCATTCAGGGTGCATTCCTGCATTGCGTCCAGTGTTTCCGGGATCGGCTCCGGATCCATCCCGACCCTGACCAGGATAAATTAGATTACATATGCTTTATTATTCCCTCAGGGAAATTCTTCTTGGACTCTGCATTAGACAACAACATACAATTAAACACACAACATATTGCGTATACACACACACATCCACATAAAGCGGTTACTGAAGGCGAATGAATGAATAACAAATGTCAAACGAATACAGCAGACACACATCTTCATGCCTTTTGGTTCTGTCCTATTGTTGAGAACTACAGCTACACTCTGCATTTTGAATTAAGTAAATGTATCTGTATACACTTAATCAAAGCCTGGAGCTTTACAAGAAGTGACAAAAGCAAAGTTTCAAATACACTCTTCACTGCCAAAGTGAAAATAGAACCTCTTGAGACAGGTTTTTCTGTTCTTTGGTGTCAATAAGTGGCCTCCGCCTTGAGAAAACTCCAGAGTACCTTAGCTCTTGACAGTACCATACCACTTGTCTGATTTTCAGCCAAGATGGAGTGTTTTGGAGAAGAGCCATATTTGATTTTGCCGGAGAGGAATGCAGGGTCCTGAGCACAGTGAAACTGGAAAGAACACTATGAAGAGTCCAGCGCTGTGATGCTACTTGAGATTGTGTGTCAGTGGGAGTCTCACAGTTTGATCTCTTGTGTACGCACAGAACGTGACAGCTAACCACAGAGTGCATGACGTGATTGCGACAGAGGATGGGCCTCAGACGCTGGTGGGGAGGTTCATGTACGGCCCTCTGGACATGGTCACCCTCACAGGAGAGAAGGTTCTCATCAACCTACAATTTATATTTTAGGATTTATGGAATGACAATTTACATTTTCGACCACGACCCTCCACAGGAGAAGTGGACAAAAATAAAATGAATGAATCAATGAATGTATTTACACTTTGGATAACATGTATGAGCTGTATGAGTAAATGTTGTGAATGTCTTGGGATTTAGAACCAAACTTATTGTCTTAATGCTGGTTTTGATAATCCCTAAGATGGTTTTCTTCTATCATAATTTGTGGCTGTATCTTTATATGCCGTTCCTCTCAGCAGTGTGTATTTAAACAGAAAATTGCAATTATAGCTACATAAAATAAACGAGTAGATACAAGGTGCGTTCTTACTTTTACTGTAACTATTAGGCTGTGACGCTGCAGCATATAGGTTTGAGCAACACTGACCTTGGCAGGGCCTGTTTGACATCGGTTTGACATATTTCTTTCATACTGGTAAAGAAAAACAATATAAAGTTGCCTTCATTAACAACATTAGAGGAAATGACTAGTACTAGGGTATCAAGACTTTCATCCTTGAATTCACAAACTAAGCCAACAGGGAAGCTCTGACTCTCTTTCTGTCAGGTGGATGTGTTTTTGGTGACCCAGCCTGCTTCGGGACGCTGGGTGCTGTTTGATACCGAGCTGACCAGCAGTAGCGGCCGCGTCACCTACACCGTTCCTTCAAACAAGAGACTACCAGTTGGCGTTTATCCCATCAAAATGGTGGTCAAGTGAGTGATCACCAAAAAGGAAGTGGGGATTTGTAAAAAGAAATGAATTTGCCATGTTAGGGATGACGTGAATGATGAATGTTGGTTGTTGTTGTTGACTTGATATTTTTCAAGAGGTGACCAGACAAGTGCAGAGGCGTTCCTCACCGTGCTACCACGTGGAATGGAGTGTGTGGTGTTCAGCATCGATGGCTCCTTTGCTGCCAGCGTATCACTCATGGGTAGTGACCCTAAAGTCCGTCCTGGAGCTGTAGATGTGGTTAGGTGAGTGCGTATGTGTGTGGTTTCCTAGTGTTTACTCTAGTGCCAACTGGTACACCGGCCACCCGATGAAACGGGTCGATGTTTGTTTTTGTTTTTTTAACATGGGCATCGGTCAGTGGAGGCACAGAAACAGCCAAATACAGCACCATTTATAAAGAATGGTGAATTTTCAAATGCAGAAATAATTTGCATAATGTTAGCGCGCCCCCATGTGTTGGCTCTTCACTGTGTCAACAGGCTAGAACCTATCAGTCAGCATCTGCGTAAAGAAAGGCAAGAAGCCTGAATTAATTTTCTAATCTAATTATTTAATATACAAAGTGTGAATTTTTTATGTTTGTGTGCAATTCATTTATTTGGATGGTTTATGTTTTCAGATTGAAACGCTGTGCTATAGTAATGTTTTTGTCTAAATTTAAATACAGTTCTGTAATTGTAGTGTTATTCTCATTTCTTAAAAGGTATTGAATTAGAATCCAATATCAGCATTGTATTGTCATTGGCCTTGCTACTTCCTAAATATCTCTTCATTACTAAAAAAACATATATATATCAGGGGTCTTCAGACTTATCTGCAAAGGGCCGGTGTGGCTGCAGGAGCCACACCTGATTCCACTCGCTTAATAAATTTGGTCTTGGTCTTCAAACAGTTATCAGGTATGTCTCCTATTTGTCTGGGATGAAAACCTGCGGCCACACTGGCCCTTTGCGGATAAGACTGGAGGATCCTGATATATATTGCTGGTGTTGTGTTTGCAGGCACTGGCAGGACCTTGGTTACCTGATCATCTACATCACTGGTCGGCCCGACATGCAGAAGCAGAGGGTGGTGTCCTGGCTCTCGCAGCACAACTTCCCCCAGGGCATGGTGTTCTTCTCTGAGGGGCTTGTCCATGACCCCCTGCGCCAGAAAACCATCTTCCTCAGGAGCCTCATTAATGAGGTAGCACACACACAACAAAAATAAAAATCTGTTTTTTTTTACAAGCGGTTTTAGGAGAATTTCCAAATGTAATAGACCATATCATTGTGACACATAACAGACACAACCATCTGTAATAAGATTAAGTGGGTAATATATTATTATTCTGTTTAATTGATTATCTTCTCATTTACATAATTATGAATTCATTTACATCGTTTTGAAAAGAGTATAGCTTTGACCCATAAACTTTACCCTAATCTTTCCCAAAATGGGGGTGCAATACTTTTGCTTGGTGAATGGTTTAAATAGCTTGATGTTGTGCTAAATAAAAAGCCGTTTCCAATTAAATGTTCGCCTCCCCCTATATATTATGCAAATTAAAATGTTCAACTAGCTTTAAAATTCACATAAAGGTGTGTGAATGCTCCTAGTATAGGGTCTCAACCAGAATGTAGGGACTCCCACTGTATATAAACATCTTTTATTTGCGTGTGTTTTGTGTACTGTAGTGTCACATTAAGATCAGTGCAGCGTACGGCTCTATGAAGGACATGTCTGTGTACAGTGCGCTGGGTTTGGAGGCTTCACAGATCTACATAGTGGGAAGACCATCCAAGAAACACCAGCATCAGTGTCAGGTATCGCTGAGAAAACCATTTCCCCTAGAATAAAGTGTGATTATTAATATTAACTAAGCATTACAGTGCTGAAATTAAGTATTTAGTACACTCTTCTCTTCAAAAGTGTTTCCTTCTCCTTTTAATTCTTTCTAACCCGTGTTCATCCTCAGTTTCTGAGTGAGGGTTATGCGGCTCACCTCTCTGCTCTGGAGTTCGAGCACGGCTCGCGTCCAAAGAAAAACCGCATGATCCTGCGCCAGGGCTCATTTGGTCTGTCCTCCAAGCCTGACTTCCTATCTCCTTCGTCTGATTTCTTATCGTGTAAGCGCACGCCATTGCTGCGCCGAGCCATGTCCATGCAGCAGGCGTCTCCACCCTCTTCCTTGTCCTCCACCCCGAAACCAGAACGTGCTCAGAGCCAGCCCGAGAGCCACAGTGACGGCCCTGAGATACGCATTGAACTTGATGATCAGGACCTGGAAACGGGGGGCTTTACAGCTGCACTGTGAGAGGATGTCATCACCTGGTGGGATGGGACAAAAGCAACAAGGGTTATGCTTGTGGTAAGAGTTTTCTTAAATATCAGAGGAATTAGTCACTGGCTCATTCATTTCTTAAAATGAAAAGTTCTGCGGCCTTTTATCCGACATTTGACAATCAGAATTTCACGCACAGTAAAACACCGGATGTCATTAGCTGAGATGTCCTTTTGTGTTACAGCTAAGTTCTTTGCCTACCAGGAACCTTATCTGTTTCACAGCAACAGCCAAGGAAGCTCCTGTCATTCTCTAAATTTTCCCTTCACTGATGTTTTGGTGCAGTCTGCAGACAAACGGTAATGTGGTGCTCAGTGTAGAGGAGCAGGCTATCATTTGTGACTGCTGAGAAGCTGAGAGGCCCATTTACTTAGCGAGCTCCCGTTTGGTTTGTGCTGACGCACTTGAGCTGCTCTGTGTCACTCTGTCTCTCCAGTAGCTGACGGAGCCTGAATAAGCCAATCAACACAATAAAGCCAGGAGACCTTAAGAAAACAGCTCTCACTTCTTTGTGAGATCTGCTCCGACTGAGGGGACTGATTGGCTTCTTTGTCTCTGTTGACTTTGCCCAGTCACCTGGTTTCTTGAGGCATTGTTGACCACATGATGGGATAATGGTGCCTTTATATTGTGTGGTTTGGGTTGTTATTTTCTCCCAGCAGCACTCTCTGCTTATTTTCTGTGTTATGTCAGATTGCAAAGTAAAAAAAAAAATAATAATTTGAGAACGCTGGCAGCATTTGTGTAAATTATGTCCAGGTAGTAGACAAAAAGAAAATGATACCTACCCATCTGTGCAATATAATAGCAGACTATCCTTCATTAAACACCTTACACTGGTAGGTGGTACTTTGAAAACTGAGGCTAGGTGGGGAAATGCTCAAGGAACATAAGTCGAATAATCTAAATATCAATTTTCATAAATACGATAATTGCCTAACCTTTTATTATTATTATATATATTTTTTGTATTCAAAAAATAATGTGACCTGTAGTGACCAAATACATACATTTTCGAAACCTTGAAAGCCAACAGAGTGCACATCTCCAGCGGCGTTCCCCATAGACTTGCTTTTTTTTTGAGAAAGATTTTTTTCTTTCTTTAAGAAAGAATGACAGATCCAACAGTATTTTTTGCAGAGAACATCAGATTTTTCTTAATAAAGGGCATTAATTTATTTTACAAATATAAATGAATAACCCAAAGTCTTACCATCTGATACCACAATTACTGTGACCTGTAGTTTCTTATACACTTATAAATTAGGTCCGAAAAATGGTAACCTTTTTTCCATTAGAACTGAGTCGCCTGATTTGCTTAACTGAACTTTGTCAAATAAATAGTCTAATCTAGCAAGCTAACATAGCTCATTTATTTACAAGTAACACGACACAATACATGCAAAAGCAAGTCACTTCCTCTTATAAGTTTTCAAGCAATGATTTTAAACTTGGATACTTGCACATGAAATGTCTTGCCACAAAACTTGGGTATTGTTTCAGGAAAATATGGTACATTTTGGCATTATCATTACATGTATTTTTGGGAATATGTGTACATTGCATCCATAGACAATGATTCATTTTACAGCATGGTCATCAGCTATCCAGGTCTCTAAAATGTATATATCCGCAGTAGTAACTGAATCTGGAGCGACAGTACTGTCCATAGTGCTTTTTAACTTTCAGGGATCTCTAATCTGGTGAACAGAATTGAGTGTACTATATGCAATGCTGTTCTCAAATTTGGCTGACATATGGATTCCTAGAAGACAGCTGTTTTATGTTTTTTCCTAAGAATTGGACAGCCTAAAATGCTGTCTTCTCCTAAATGGAATTCAGCGGTAGTGATTCACATTTACGTGAAGCATTAACACTGTTGCTGAATATCACGGTATATCACGCAGCTGATAGTGAACATGTCTAAATCTGAATTCTGTAGTCTTGTACCTTCCACCTTGCATGTTCCAGGGACATCATTTTAAGTGTCAAGTGGTCAGAACTGATAAAGCTCCATAGTAATCGCTCTCTCGTTTTCTTCACCCTCCACAGCGTGTGCATGTTCTCATTTACCATCTTATGAACGAGGGCAAGTAGCCTAAGGTTCCTGAAAACCTTCCTGAGAAAGACGAAAGAATTCGACGTGCTGAACAATAGGAGTTCTAACTAAACTGACGAAGTGTAATTATTTAGCCGAGTGAGAAATCTCAGCAGTCCTCAGCAACACATTTTGGTAGAGGTGATGCTGCTGAAGAATGAAACGAGAGCGGCATCGTGATCGACAGGTGGAGGCCAAGAGAAAGCAGCCCTGAAAAGAATAACGAGGGAGGGGCGCTTTTATTTGAGCCACAGATTCCAAGCTGTGCCTGAAGCTCTCATTATGTATGTGATGTTCATGTTCTCTGCTGGCTGTTGTAGTGGCCTTTTGTGAAGGTAACCATGTGCGTAAGCATCTGCACCAGCTCTATTTATAGCAGCACAGCAGTGACAGGCCTGCATTTGTTCAGATTATTCTGTGGCCTTGCCGTCTATTCTCTTAAGTATGACTGCAGACAGTGCTATTTTAGTAGTTCTCAGAACCGTCCCCTATTCAGATTAGTGCTATCTTAAGAGTTAAGTCTGAATTGCCTGCATGTCCGCCTCCCACTCAATTCTCATAAAAATGACATTGCACAGTGATTGTTTACATAATCGGTATATATATCAGAATATGCTGCTATACACACAGCTGCAGCATGTAATATGTCAGAGAGTTATGTGTATCTGTTACGTGCAGTTGGTAACAAGTTGTAGTAGATTATAGTCTTGCTGGCAAGGAGCCAAAGCTGTATATGTTTACTGTAACATATTGTATATTATTGTACATACTTTAAATGAGTGTGTTGTTGGTGGTGTCTTTTGTAAAAGAGAAAATGAAATTCAGGAAATAGAATACTGGTTGTAATCTTTAATAAACATTATGTACATAAAAAATGCCTGGTACTTTAATGCCAGTTATACAATGAAATATATATATAATGTGTGTATATGTGTATATAATATTATATATATATAGTGTGTGTATGTGTATATGCTACGGTAATTCAGAAAACCACTCTGTACAATTGTGGTGAGCAGAAAAGCATCTCAGAATGCACGACGCGTCGAATCTTGAGGCGGATGGGCTACAAAAGGGAGGCCTTACACAGTATTAGTATAGTATTCCTAATAAAGTGCTCGGTGAGTGTGTGTGTATATATATATATTACAATTTGAACACGGCCTTTATGTATTGAGGCAGAGCCACCACTGAATTAAAGTGGAACTTTAACTGCATTGCGCAGGAAATGATGCAACAGCTTTGCTACTTTTGTCTGTATTTTAAAAGCACAAACAGTGCATAATTAATGTAAATCATGAACTGTAAAATGTATCTTAAAGTGCTGCCTCTTCAAATGGTTCTAGTCTTGCAACGTTCCACCCAGAGGCACTATCGCTCTTAGAGCCTTTTAAACTTTGCTGCTTTTCCTCATTGTCAATGTGAAAGGTTCTGCCAAGAGATGAACTGCTATTTAGGCACGGAAACTCCAGAGTTGTGGTCATCGATTTCGTGATGTCCCATCCCGCTTCGGGGCTTCTCCAGAGGAGGTGTATATATTGAAAACGGCCATTGCTGATCAAGTAAGGGTGCCAGAAAATGAAATTTCATATTGATTAACGATAAGAGGTCTAGAGAAAGCTTTCTCGGATGATGCGAGCCAGAATTGGATTCCTGGAAAGGCAGCGGGTGGGATGGCTGCATGCCAGAGCTCTTGTAGTCCATTTTGCCAATCGGGTTAGCATGGTGTTGCTCGGCTAGCGCAGTTTATGGTTCACAAGCTTTTATCTTATCCCTGTTAAAGCCTTACTTTACATAAAATCACTAACAATGCTATAATGGACAAAAGCTAATAGGGGCAAATTAGCATTATGCAAAAAAAAAAGATTATGCTAGCTGGGACATGCTAGTTTTCTTTCATTGTTAGCCATGTTAGCATTTTAGGTAGAACGATTGTGTGAATTCTGTGACCCTGACCTTGCTTTATTAAGTGGAGTGGATGGAAAACATTTGCAGACATCTAAGGACTGTTAAAAGCCTACTTTTAGTGAAGTCTAATCTCAGAGTAGTATCAGTCGCTATCCTTTTGTCTGCAATGACACAATTTTATCATCCGAGCCCTTGGCAGGTTAAGCACTGCGGAGATGTGAGAGAGGGAGGCCTCCATCGGTTCAGAACATGGTTGAGTCCCAGGAGCCGAGTCTGACACAGATCCTCAGACAGAGAGAGGTCGCCTGAGTTCTCGAAACTACTTTATCTGCAGCACACGCCTCACTGTACAAGATGTTCTGCAGAGTCACGTATGAAATATTCAAAATTTGAGCTCTTGTTTCAAAAGAAAGCGCAATGATTTTATTCAGTGGGAGCATTGTTATGGGGTAATATTTGGAAAATATTAAATTTCAAGAGGGCAACAGTGATGTTTTAAGTTTAATTAAACATTAAATTAAATTGAGCAAAGCTAGCTAAAGTCAGCAACAGGATGTAGGTTGTAGCAACAGTAGCCAATATTCAGAAATAACAGACCTCTGAACGCCTCGATTGACTAATGGGAACACAGCCACTTTAGAAATGGTGTCGTAATTGGTTGGAACAGAAGTACGCTCATGGAATCTCTGATTAGCTGGAGTTATAACTTGAGAGGGTTGTGAAGTGGAGAGCAAAAACGGTTTGTGTTCACTGTTGTCCTTTTTCGGTTTAATGTTCCTCTCTCAGACAATATTCTTCTCTTAAACATTTTGACACACATGTACCTTCAACCTCTGAACAATAGAAATGATTTATCACAGTTAGATAGACTGTGTGTACACTTCTCTCTTCTTGTACAAAGTCTACACATGTCCACACATGTCCTTAAAGGTAGCTCTGGTCTTTTTTAGGCATGCTTGCCTCCTCTGTGGCTTCTCTGTGAAACTTCTGTGATTAGCTTTTTTATACCAGTTTTATAGTCATTGGCATGAAATCCAAGACCAAGAAGAGAAGACCTGGACTATTAGACCAGTCCTAGCCATGAAGATATTATAAGAACTGGAGAAAGTTGTTTTCATTAGACCCTATGCATTTTAATGGGGTTTGCTCACTGGCGAATAGGAAGTACAGGTCCTAGGTGTTGCCATCTTCAGTTCATGGGGGTTTACTTCCTGGGAACATAATTTCAGCCAGTGACCAGAGTCGCAAATGTCATGTGACTCACGAGCGTGTCAGCATTTCGGAAATGTGACATGCTAACGATGTTAAATGGCTAACAATGCTGTCACGCTCGTGAAAGAACTACAATGTGAAAGCCATGACATGGAGAAAAAAATAAATGATGAAATTATTTGATGAAAAATAATCAATTACACACAGGGGGGATTTTCCACAAGATTTAACTGCTGTTGAAGTGATCGAGGAAAGGACCCAAAATCTTAGTGAACTTTTGGAGAGTAAAACATATTCTTTCAAGCCAAACGGCAAAAAACCATCTCATTAAGCCAGCTCTGAAAACTACGGGAAGACGTAGATTTCCACCCCTTTACAATGGCTACAACCATGCCAAACATTAAAAAATTGCTGCGAATATGATAAGAACAGTGTGGCGGTAGAGCAGCCAAGAAGGGCTGGTTCATTATCTGGAATAATCTCCATGTCGTACACCCCAAATATCTTTCCAGAAGCTGGATACCTTTAAACACAGCCAGAATGTATGATCTAAGGTTCCCTCGGAGCCCATACACTGTGTGGAGAAACCAATGGGTAAAGTTTAAGAAGCTTCGACCTTTGAATAATGCAACCTGTGCATAACTGTGAACAGTATATGCTGAAGCCTGGCATTTATAGAGCATTTATGAATCCTACAGAGACCCTCGTTCCAGAGCGTGCCTGAGAGCTCTGCACCAACATCGTTATCTCTAGCTGCTTCGAGGTGCCCAGAGGAAACAGTAAAATGAGAAGGAAACAGAGAAACAAACCGTGAAACCAGATGCAACAAAAAGGACTGTTTGAACCTGAAGATAACGAGGAAAAAATGAGACTGATGAAGATCGAAGTTATTAAGTAACTGATTAAAAGAGGCAAAGTGACTATCAACATACAAATCTTTAACCATGGCAAAACCCTTTCTTCTCCAAATTGAGAAAACGCTGTCTGATTAGGCAGGCATTATTACAAATGGGCGAATAGATTGGGGGACGTTTGATTTTCAGGCCTTTCTTAATTTGCTTTAGAATAAAAAGAGCGTTATCGACCACATAATTATTATGAAATATTTTTTAGGGGAATCAGTGCTGGAAAATAGTCAGGAAGAGAACTGCCATTGACAGATAGCACTTCCATGAACAGCCTCTTAGGGAAGTCACCAGTGATCACAATTGTGTTAGGATTTCCATCTTGCCAATACACCAAAGCCCTAGAACTGGTTGGCAAGTAGCAGGGCTGAAAAACTGGCAAAGCCTTGCCACCAAGGTCCTTAGATTTTTGTAAATTCGGTGAGCCTTGAAATCCCAAATAAAAGGCATAAATATTGGACCCTAACCCTAACCCACAAAATTTCTATCTCCCGAAAAAAAAAACAGTTTGATCAGAGTGTATTACAGACGCAACATGCCATTTGGCCAAAACCTTTTCTATTATTTTTTGATCACAGTTGAGCAAACTTAACAGCCTATAACTAGAAAGGTCTGAAATGTCCCTGTCTTTTTCGGTAATAGGCAGACGTGAGTCTCGTACAGGGGCTGAGGAAGTATCTTGTTTTCAATAGAGTGCTTTGTCATTCTAAATATCAAGGGAGCAACAATGTTAGTGCATGCTTTATAAAATTCTATACCTGAACCCATCAGGGCCTGGAGCCTTCCCACTGAGGAAGGACTTGATTGCTTCTGCAATTTCCTCAAAAGTAAACAGTTTATCCAGCTCATCTCTACCGGCATCAGTAAGCTTCGGAAGGTCAACAGTGTCAAGAAAATCATTCATTTCCAAACCAGACGAATAAGAGGTGCCCTGCTTTCCTGTGCACCTCTTAATTGCTTAGGAAGTACCCTTTTTGGCTGGTCCTCCAATTCGAATTGTTTCTGTTTCAGCTTAAAAAGTAAATTAAAAACCTGATCACTCAAAATGGACTTAAAAATCACACGAAATAGCTTTAAGATCACTCTGAGATCCGGAAATCTCATATGCCTGTTCCATTGACGGAACTAAAGACTCAATTTCAACCATCGTTTACAACGCTCTTTCTTCCCGGAAGATTCATAGGCAATTATATTCCCTCTGACAACTACTTTAAATGTCTCCCAAATAACTGAGTCGAATGGAGACCTCACCATTGTCATTTATTTCCATGAAATGATTTAAACAAAAGTTGTCATGTAGCAACAGAAATGTTCCTAATTTAATAATGAGGGAATAAAATGCCAGCTGCAAGATGATTTGCATAGGGAAAGTTTAAAAGAGCTTAGAAAGAGGGCTATGGTCCGAGATTAATACGTTGTGGTATTTGGTCTGCATCACACAAGAAATAAGTTTGGAACAAATGAAAAAATAATCAGTTCGTATGTAGGACCTGTGAGAGAAAAAAAGAATAGCCACGTGCAGTTGGGTGCCGTAGCCTCCACACATGTACAAAATTCATAGACCTGAGCAAATTATGTGAGTGAAGGATAGGCGAAACAAATGCGCATCCAAACAACAGTTGAAGTCGCCACCAATTATCAAATGAATGGAAGCTGGATCGGGAAGCAAATCAAAAACCTTCCAAAAGAAGCCCAGGTCACCAAAGTTTTGACGATACACATTAAAGCCCATAATAGGAAAAGTGTTCATAAATCCAGACACAAAAACATATCTACCAGCTGAGTCGGCAATAACTGAGAACATACGAAAAGGTATAGACATTCGAATAAGTATGGGGACACCGCTACTCTTAGAAGAAAATGTTGCCTGATAGACATGAGAGATCCAAGTAGCGAAAAAACGATTGCCAGTGGGTGCGCCATCTTTGCTTATTATTGCTTAAATTATTTTTATTTTTTTTTACATGTGTATGCAAACCTGAGCCGGGCAAATTATGTTATATTAGCAAATTCAGCATTATGTTCCATATATCAGGCACTTAATAGACAGTTTTCAGAGCCTCTAAATAGGACCAGGAATAGCTCCTACATGATGGGACAAAGAAAAGAGAAAACAAATGTTAAGCCATACCGGATACACAGCCAACATTATTGCATCTGCTTTCATCACTGTTCACACACACACACTCGCCCCTCAGGAGCCCTGCAGCTACTGTGACTTTGGCACTGAATGCTAAATTTTGACCTCGAAGGGGAAAACTCTTCACTTTTTGTCTTTTTTTTTTTTTCTTCATCTTAGCTGTGAAATGCCAGAGGGGCAGAAACTAAATAGAAATGTCAGTGTTCATTAAGCCACGCTCTTTCATCTCCGCTCTTTGCCCCCCCCACTAGCATTGCTCAGATACCTCCAGGTGAAAGCAGTCTAATTTCTCTCCTCACAAAGAAAACCTCTCATTCAGTATTCATGACGGTCACAAAAAGAATGTGTCCTCCCAAGATGCTCCACAGGTAATTACAAAGAGAGGGGGGTGTAAAGATTTACCAATTCCAATCTGTGTCTCAATATTGATTCAAAATATTGGGCAAAAGTTACGAGGTGATCGTGACTCTGAATCAATAAAGTCGAATATCACGCGCACAGCTCTTTATAGTGTTTTTTATTTTTGAAACATTATCAAATGAGTTTCCTTTGGCACTGTGTTTCTCTCTCGATCTCTGTGCCTCTGTGCCTGTCAGTCCCTGTGAAGAAGGCGTGGCCTCTGTACCTGTCAATTGTAATGAAGGAGGTGTGGCCTCTGTGCCTGTCAATCCAAGTGAAGGAGGCGTGGCCTTTGTGCCTGCCAGTCCTAGTGAAGGAGGCGTGGCCTCTATACCTGTTGATTTCATTGAAGGAGGCATGGCCTTTACACCTGTCAGTCCCAGTGAAGTAGGCGGGCCTCTGTGCCTCTCAGTCCCAGTGAAGAAGACGTGGCCTCTTATTCTTTAAAGCTACTTTTTTGTGTGTTACACAAAGTTCACAAAGCACAATACTAAATGACCTTTTATTGCTCTATTGCTCTGAGATCCAGTGCATGCCAATATTGTGAATAGCAGTTTTTCTAAGGTATCGTTAAAATCATATAATTATTATAGGTCTAAAAACACGAAAAAACTACTAACTGCACGGTGTCAGGGCCATACATGTGCTACTACTCGAATAAAATATATGGCATCAAAATAATTTGAGTAAATAAAATAAATGGTATGTGAATAGTATAATCAGATATATATACATATACACATATATAGTTGGGGGTTTTTTATCTAAAAAAAATTATTTGTCCTGTTTTAATTGATTTATTCTTGAGTTGTAAGTATCAACTGAGTAAGAGTTTGTATTCATTTTTGAAAAATGATGAAATAAAAACCTTTCTAGGTAATGGCCTTTTTGGATCCTACTGTTAATGTAGGATCGGAAGAAGTCCAATTGTTTTCACAGCAGTGTGTCATTGTGTTAAAAAAAAATTGTCAGCTACAAATGAAGAAGAAAAAATGTATCTTCTTGCAGTAACCAGAAGATCCAGCAATAAAGCTTTTACAGATTACTAGTTTGTACTGTATATGATCTATGTTGTTTAATAGACATGTTTTCTGAACAACCTCACAACTGCCATAACAATTGCAGTATGATTTTTAATGTAGTATTTTAAAAGAGTAGTTTTGATCAGAAGTTAATCATGGGTTCAGTTTGGCCCCTCAATTATTCTTCCTCTCATTGGTCTTTGGAAAATTTTCATTGCTAAAGCTGATGGCGGCATGGCTCCTTTACTATCAGCTCCATTACCACAAATATAAAATGAAGGCTATGGTAAGCATTAGCTAATTGTGCATGCAGAATATGCAGCGTGGGAGTCTGGGAGAGAGACTGCTTACTCTAAATTGGTCTCATGTTTGATATATATTTATATATTTTTTATAAATATTGCAATGTATTACACAGTTTCCAGAGAAATTGAGCTGCTCTTGTGTTTATTACTGAAGTACATTGCAATTACTCCCTGGGTTCTCCTATCCATAGTTGTTCCAGAGAAAATAATAGAGGGTTGTCATGTGGGGATTGTTCTTTGTTCTTTGCAAAAGTTGAATTCAATTCAATTCAATTCAATTTTATTTGTATAGCGCTTTTAACAATGGACATTGTCACACAGCAGCTTTACAGAAATCCGGATGTAGATCTAGATCCCTAATGAGCAAGCCAGAGGCGACAGTGGCAAGGAAAAACT